>PISX010007661.1:0-87490 GCA_004024625.1 Mellivora capensis | reverse complement strand
GGGAGTTGAGGGAAATTGGGGGGGAGATGAACCATGAGAGACTATGGACTCTGAAAAATAACCTGAGGGTTTTGAAGGGGTGGGGGGTGGGAGGTTGGGGGAGCCTGGTGGTGGGTATTGTGGAGGGCACGCATTGCATGGAGCACTGGGTGTGGTGTAAAACTATGTATGAATTCTGTTACGCTGAAAAGAAATAAAAAAAAAGGAAAAAAATAAATGTTATTCATGAACATTCGTTTTGAAATCATGTCTTAAAAACAGGCCTCATAAGGAAATCTATTCTTATCTGTCACAGCTTTAGCGAGTAAGGTCTCCCCAAAGGAAACCATGGCGTATGAGAGATGGATCTTTGAACAAACTCTTGGATATATTATCTCTTCTAATCTAATCACTCCCAACTAGAATGACAGGCTCCACTGCAGTTAACTTCTGAAATTCATATTATACTGGAGATAGAAACTGCAATAATTTACAAATTAGAATCTTGGTGTTTCATATTTAGTGCTGGTAGTTGGGAGAAGAGGGGAGGCATTTGTATTCCAAACAAAACACTGAGACTGAAAACAGGATAAAAGAGAGAAACATTAGTTCAACCCTGGGGAAATTATACATTATTTCCCATATCTCCCGTAGTATAAATATCCTTATACTAAGAAATACTTATAGTCACCATGAATAACATCCATTATTAGAATTCTGTATGATGGAGAATTTCTGTAGACAGTGGCAGCCACCTACAGCCCAATATTTCAACATTTCTTCCAAAAGCAATGTAGAACAAAGAGAAGAGAAAAATAAAACTACACCAAACCATACCCTCACCATAACTGGAAGAAAAAGGATATGGAAACTTCAAAATAATTGTAAGTAAAAGGAGAGATAACACCAAATTATAGTGTGTTATGTCTCATGTTTCCTTGCCCTTCCATCTGCCCTCTTACAAGGTTTTGTGGTGAGCAAGGCTGATAGAGAAAACCTGAGGGGAAAACAGAAGAGGGAAAATAGCTAAAAAGCCTAAAGTCATATAAAAACCACCACCAGAGAGACCAGGTTCACCTTAAATTTTTTAAACTTGTTAGGTGGAACAGAACAGAAACTACAGGAAAGAAACTTACAAGCATGCATGATTTGAAGGGGCAGTGTTGGAAACACATAGAAACACATAGATTCTGGGAGAGAAAAAAAGGTAAAAAGCAACGGAGAAGAACCCTTTGTCAATTGAGTGGTGGAGGGGAAAAGAAAAAGAGCAAAAGTTAGAGCTAACATCAAGAGAAAGAACCACAAAATCAGAGCGCACATGAACTCTCCCCTATCACAGAAACAGAAACACAAATTTATTAAATATCTGGATTTTGTTATGCTGACAGAAGAGGGCGCCATTAAAGTAGGAATCTCATAAAAAAACCACAATATAATAAATGAACAGCAACAGAAAATTAGCAGGTCTATACAGAGTTGTTGCTGAGAGAGAAATTTATAGCACTAAATACGTAAAATAGAAAAGAGGAAGGACTTCAAATCAATAATCTAAGTGACCACTTGGAATAAACGAGAGAAAGAATAAAACAAACCTAAGGCAGGTACAAGAAATGAAATAATAAAGTGTAGAAAGAAACGAAATTGAAAATAGGAAGACAATAGGGAAAACCAGTGAAACAAAAGCTAGTTCTTTGGAATTATTGGTAAAATTGATCATCCTCTAGCAAGACTGAAAAAGATAAAAAGAGAGAATATACCAATTATCAATATCAGATATTAAACAGGGAATTTTACCACAGATCCTTCAGTCATTAGAGAATAATAATGTGATACTATGAACAATTCTACTGACATAAATTTTTTTTAAGATTTTATTTATTTGACAGAGAGAGAGAGAGAGTACAAGCAGCGGGAGCAGCAGGCAGAGGGAGAGAGAGAAGCAGGTTCACCGCTGATTAGGGCACCAGATATGGGGCTCAGTCCCAGGACCCTGAGCCAAAGGCAGATGCTTAACCGACTGAGCAACCCGGGCGCCCTCTACTGACATAAATTAGAAAAAACATGGATGACACGGACCAATTCCTTGAGAAATACAACTACCCAAACTCACAGAATACAAAATGGATAATATGAGTAGTCCTATAACTATTAAAGATATTGGATTTTAATTTAAAAGCTTTCATGAAGAGCAGCACTTGGATGGCTCAGTTAGTTAAACTTCAGGACTCTTGATTTCAGCTCAGGTCATGGTTTCAGGTTTGTGAGATGGAGCCTCGCATGGGGCTCTGCACTCAACAGGGAGTCCATTTCACTCCCTCTCCTCCTGTCCCTACCCCTGCTTGCATATTTTCTCTCTCTCTTTCTCTTTCAACAATAAATAAATAAATTTTAAAAAAATTAAAAAAACTTTCATAAAGAAATCTGACCCTAATCATTTCACTGGACAATTCTACCAAATGTTTTAGAAAAATTAGTATCAGTTCTGTACAATCTTTTCCAAGAAATAGCAGAAGACAGTACACTTGCCAACTCATTATATGAAGTCAATATAGTGCTCTAGTAACAAAATCAGACAAAGGCAGTACAAAACCAGGAAAAGCACAGACCAGTATATCTCGAGATCTTAGATGTCAATTTTTCTCAACAAATCTTTGCAATTCTTTTTTTAGATTTAGTTAATTATTTATTTTAGAGTTTGCACGCAGGGTGGGGGGCGCAGAGGGAGAGAGAGGGGAAGCGGACTCCCTGTTGAGCTAGGAGCCTGATGCACGGCTAAGTCTCAGGACCCTGAGATCATGACCTGAGCCTAAACCAAGAGTTAGACGCTTAACTGAGTGAGCTACCCAGGTGCTCCCCCTTTGCAGTTCTTATCAAAAAAGAATTATACATCATGATTAAGTGGGATTTATTCCAGGAATACAAGCCTGGGTCAATACTGGAAAATTAAAGTAATTCCCTAAAACAGGTTAAAGGAAAAAAAATTGCATGGTCATATCAATTGATGCAGAAAATGCATGTGACAAAATTCAGTACTCATTCATGAATAAAAAATAAAAACTAAAAAATTAGATAAAGAGAAGAATTTTCTCAACTTGATAAAGAGTCTATAAAAATTTTGCACCTGTCATGACACTTAGTAGCAAAAGATTGAGTCCCCTAAGATCAGGAACAAGATGAAGGATGTCTGCTTTCTCTGCTCTTCATTCACCATAGTAGCAGAAATCCTAGCCAGCTCAATAAGGCAAGAAAAGGAAATAAAATGCATATATATTGGAAAGGAAGAAATAAAACTGCTCTGTTTTTAGATTACATGAATGATTATCTGTATGGAAAAGGAGTATAAAAAAGTTTCTGGGGGTGCCTAGCTGGCTCAGTCAGAAGGGCATCAGACTTGATCTCAGGGTTGTGCGTTTGAGCCCCACATTTTGTGTAGAGATTACTTAAATGAATGAATGAATGAATAAATAAATAAATGTTTTTAAAAAGTGAATTTTTTAAAAAATTTGTAGGATTAATGAGTGAGTTCAGTGAGGTCACAGGTACAAAATGAATACACACAAGTCAATCATATTCCCATATACTAGCAAAGTACATGTGGAAACCAAAATTAGAGATATATGTCATTTGGGCGCCTGGGTGGCTCAGTGGGTTAAAGCCTCTGCTTTCGGCTCAGGTCATGATCCCAGGGTCCTGGGATCGAGCCCCACATCGGGTTCTCTGCTCCGCGGAGGGCCTGCTTCCTCCTCTCTCTCCCTGCCTGCCTCTCTTGCCTGCTTGTAATCTCTGTCAAATAAATAAATAAAATCTTAAAAAAAAAGAAATATATGTCATTTAAATCACTCCAAAAAATTGGAATAGATATATATATCTAATAAAATTAGATTACATTTACAATTGCAGGATCTATATGGTATATGCCCCAAATCTTAAAACACAAATGAAAGAAATCAACTAAATAAATGGAGATATAATGTGGGCATGGATTGGAAGATTCAACATAGTAGAAATACCATTTCCTCTCAAATTGATCCATAGGTATAATGCAATTCCTATCAAAACCCCAACAATATATTTTGTAGATATAATCAAGCTTATTTTAAAAACTGTATGAAAAGGAAAAGGGGGAGCCTGGGTGGCTGTCAGTTGAGTGTCTACCTTTGGCTCAGGTCATGATCCCAGGGTCTTGGGATCGAGTCCCACATGGGGCTCCCTGCTCAGGGGGGAGCCTGCTTCTCCCTCTTCCACTCCCCCTGCTTGTGCACTCCCTCTCTGGGTCAAATAAATAAAATCTTTTAAAAAAAGAAAAGGAAAAAGAACTAGAATGGCTAAAAAGAAATAAAGTGGGAGGAATCACTATTTCTATTTTTAAGATTTACTATACAAGTACAGTACTTAAGATAGTGTGGTATTGGCTGAGGAATAGATACATGGAATAGAATACAAATTCCCAGAAAAGGTGATAACCCTAACCCTAACCCTCAATAGATTTTTTTGTTTAAAAAAAATTTTAGTCTAAAATTCAGTGGTTTTTAGTATATTCACACAATTATGCAACCATTACCATTATCTAATTCCAGAATATTTAAACCACCCTAACCACCTAAAACAATATTTTTTTAGAAGATTTTATTTATTTATTTGTCAGAGAGAGAGGGAGAGAGAGCGAGCAAGCACAGGCAGACAGAGTGGCAGGCAGAGGCAGAGGGAGAAGGAGGCTCCCTGCCGAGCAAGGAGCCCGATGTGGGACTCGATCCCAGGACGCCGGGATCATGACCTGAGCCGAAGGCAGCTGCTCAACCAACTGAGCCACCCAGGCGCCCCCTAAAACAATATTTTAACCACCACAGAAATCAGGTACTCATTAGCGGTCATTCTTCATACACTCCTTCCCCAATCCTTTAGACTTTGGCAATTATTAGTTTACATTCTGTCTGTAGGGATTTGCTTATTCTGTACATTTCATATAAATGGAATCCTAAACTATGTCTTTTGTGTATAGCTTCTTTCATTTAGTATTATATTTTCAAGGTTCACCCACGTTGTAGCACGTATTAGTATTTCATTCCTTTTTATGACTGAATAATAATAGTATTCCATTTTGTTTATCATTTATCAGTTGATGGACATTTGCACTGTTCCCATTTTTGGCTATTATGAATAATGCTGCTATGAACATTTGTGTGCAAGCTTTTGTGTGGGTATATGTTTTGAATTCTCTTGGGTATATATATATATGTGTGTGTATGTTATATATATATGGGCATACATATATATGTATTTTGAATTCTCTTGGGTTTATGTTTTATGTGTGTGTGTGTGTGTGTGTGTATGTGTATGTGTGTATGAGTGGAATTCTTGGGTCATATAGGAACTCAATGACTTTCTAACAAACTAACAAACTGTCAAAGCACCCACAGCATTTCACCTTACCACCAGCAGTATATGAGTGTTTCAGTTTCTCGACATCCTCACCAACACTTGTTATTGTCCATCTTTTTGGTTACAGGCATTCCAGGGGATATTAGCTGTTATCTCACTGGGGTTTTAATTTCCATTTCCCTAGTGACTAGTGATATTGAGGTTTTGTTTTTTGTTTTTTTATTTTTCGATCCTGAGTTTTTAAAATGTGTTTATTTGTCATTTGTATATCTTCTTTGGAGAAATGTCTATTCAAAGCTTTGCTCATTTTTCAATTGGCTTATTTGTCTTTTTATTATTGAGTTGCAAGTGTTTTTTATATATTCTGCATGTAGGTGTAGGATTTTCAAGTGTTTTCTTCTATTCTGTGAACTATCTTTTCACTTACTTTTTTAAAAAGATTTTATTTATTTATTTGACAGAGAGAGTGAGCGACATAAGCAGGCAGAGCAGCAGAGGGAGAGGGAGAAGCAGGCTCCCCACCACGCAGGGAGCCCAATGCGGGGCTCGATCCCAGGACCCTGGAATCATGACCTGAGCTGAAGGCAGTCACTTAATCAACTGAGCCACCCAGGCACCCCATCTTTTCACTTTCTTGATGGAGTCCTTTGAAACACAAAATTTTTTTATTTTGATGAATTCCATTTTATCTATTTTCTTTGTTTTTTTGCACTCTGGTGCCATATCAAAGAAATCATTGCCTAATTGAGTTTTGATAAAGATCAAAATCAGTTCAATGAAGGAAGGATATTCATTTCATTTTTTCGAAGAAAACTTTTTAACATATAGTGTGTTATTGGTTTCAGAGGTACAGTTTGTGATTCCTCAGTCTTATATAATACCAAGTGCTTATTATATCACATGCCTTTCTTGATGTCCATCACCCAGTTACCCCATCCCCTCATCGCCCCCTTCCAGCAACCCTCAATTTGTTTCATACGATTAAGAGTCTTTTAGAGTTTGTCTCCCTCTCTCGTTTCATCCTGTTTTATTTTTCCTCTCTTCCCCTATGATCCTCTGTTTTGTTTCTTAAATTCCACATAGCACTGAGATCATATGATAATTATCTTTTTTTGATTGACTTATTTCACTTAGCATAATACCCTCTAGTTCCAGCCATGTCATTGTGAATGGCAAGATTTCATTTTTTTTGTTGGCTGAGTAATATCCCATTGTATATACATACCACATCTTCTTTATCCATTCATCAGTTTGGACATATGGGCTCGAGGAAGGATATTCATTTCAACAAATGGTGCTGGTACAGTTGGACAACAATAGGGCATAAAAAAATGAACTTCCATGTTAAGCTCACACCATATACAAAAATTAATTCAAAATGGATCATATATTTAAATGTAAACACAAAACTATAAACATTTTTACAGAAAACATAGAAGAGTATCTTTGGAATATAGGGCTACATGAAGAGTCTCAGATATAAGACCAAAAGAACATTCTAGAAAATAAAACATTAATAAGTCAGACTTCATTAAAATTAAAAGACTTTGGGGGTGCCTGGGTAGCGCAATTGTTTGAGTGTCTGACTTTTGATTTCAGCTCAGGTCCTGATCTCATGGGTCATGGGATTGAGCCCTGCCTCTGGCTCCACACTCAGCAGGAGTCTGCTTGGATAGTCTCTCCCTCTGCTCCTTCCCCCACTCATGTGCACTCTCTTTCTCTCTCTGAAATAGATGGATAAAATCTTTTTTTAAAAAATATTTTATTTACTTATTAGAGAGAGAGAGCATGAGTGAGGGGGTACAAGGAGGGACAGAGGGAGAAGCAGGCTCCCCACTGAGCAGAGAGCCTGATTGGGTCTCGATCCCAGAACCCTGGGATCATGACCTGAGTGGAAGGGAGACACTTAACTGACCGAGCTACCCAGGCGCCCTGGATAAAATCTTTAAAAAAAAAAAGTTAAAAGACTTTGGCACTGCAAAAGACCCTGTTATGAGGATAAAAAGAAAGTTACAGACTCTGAGAAAATATCTGCAAAACACATATCAACAAAGGTCTTTTTAAAAAAGATTTTATTTATTTATTTGACAGAGATTTCAAGTAGACAGAGAGAGAGGGAGGGGGAAGCAGGCTCCCTCCTGAGCAAAGAGCCCGATGCGGGACTCAATCCCAGGCCCCTGAGATCATGACCTGAGCCGAAGGCAGAGGCTTTAACTCACTGAGCTACCCAGGCACCCCAACAAAGGTCTTTTAAAAAAAGATTTTATTTATTTATTTGACAGAGAGCACAAGCAGGGGGAGCAGGAGAGGGAGAGGCAGGCTTCCTGCTGAGCAGGAAGCCCAATATGGAGCTTGATCCCAGTCCCCTGGATCACAAAGTGAGCTGAAGGCAGATGCTTAACAGACTGAGCCACCCAGGTGCCCCTCAATAAAGGTCTTTACACTAACATATATAGAGAACTTTCAAGACTCAACAGTAAAACAAAATCCAGTTGTAAAATGGACAAAAGATGTGAACAGATATTTTACTAAATTACAGATAACTAGTAAACCTGTGAAAGGATAGTCATGCAAAGAAAGAGTGGTTGAATAAACTCTTACTGCCACAAAATGGAATACTGTGTTGCTGTAAAAGCAGTGAAGAGGTTCTGTGTGAAATGCTCTAGATTATATGAAATATATAAGTGAAAAGAAAGTTCAACGGAATATCTGTAATATGCTACCCTTCTATAAGAAAGAAGGGAATATTAGAAAATACATGTTTGTGCTCACTTATGAAAAAGAAAAACAAGAAGGATTAAACCAGAAACAAGGGAGATTGGTCACCTATAGGGGAGTGTGGGAACAGAGTGGAAATAATGTAGGAATGGAAATGGCATAGTAGGGATGGAAGAGCGTGACACACATCAGAATATGTCTGTTTTTTTTTTTAAGATTTTATTTATTTACTTATTTGACAGAGAGAGAGAGATCACAAGTAGGCAGAGAGGCAGGCAGAGAGAGAGGGGGAAGCAGGCTCCCTGCTGAGCAGAGAGCCCGATGCTGGGCTTGATCCCAGGACCCTGAGATCATGACCTGAGCTGAAGGCAGAGGCTTAACCCACTAAGCCACCCAGGAGCCCCTGAAATAAGGTTTCTTTTTTAAATTTATTTTTAATTTTTTAAAAGATTTTACTTATTTTTCAGAGAGAGAGAGAGAGAGAGAGAGAGAGAGAGCGCTCATAAGCAGGGGGAGCAGCAGGCAGAGCAGGCAGAGGGAGAAGCAGACTCCCTGTTGAGCAAGGAGCCTGATGTGGGGCTTGATCCCAGGACCCTGGGATCATGACTTGAGCTGAAGTCAAACTCTTAACTGACTGAGCCACCTAATGTAATTTTCCCTTTACAATTCTTCCTTTAAAAAATGTTTTTTTTTAAGATCATAAAAGTAGTATATGGTACAAAAATGTTTGGATATTATTCTTAATATCCAAAAAAGTGGAAACAACACAAATGTCTACTAACTAAAGAACAGGTAAACTGATGGGATAAATCTATACAATGGAATATTACTCAGTCTTAAAATGGCATGATGTGGATGAACCTTGAAAATATTATGGTAAGTGAAAGAAGCCATTCACAAAAGGCCACATGTTGAATAACTCCATTTATATGAAATATCCATAGTAGGCAAATCAGTAAAGACAGAAAGTACATTTGATGGTTGCCATGGGCTGGTGGGGATAGGAGGATTGGAAAGTAAATGCTTAAAAGGTACAAGATTTATTTTGAGGGTTATGACAGTGTTCTAAAATGGATTTTTGTGAGTATTGCACAACACTGAATATACTGAAAACATAATTGAATTGAATATTTTAAATAGGTGAATTTTATGGTATGTGAATTATAGTTCAATGAAATTATAATAAAAATTAGTCATTGCTCACTGTCTTTTAGAATCCAGTGTTGCTGTTTACTACTTTTTAATTTCCATCCCTTTGAATGTGACCTTTTTTTCTTCAAAAGTTTTTAGAATCATCTCTTATCCTCAAGATTCTGAAATTCCACAGTGATGTGCCTTTATGTATTGTTTCATTCATTCTTTGTGATGAGCAGCACTCAGTTGGTCCTTTTAATATGGAAAGTGATATATTTCAGTTATGGGCAATGCTTTTGATGATTTCCTCCCTTTTATTTTCCCTACCTTTTCTGATGGTAGGGATCAGAACTTCTAGGAGAGGTAGTATGATTTATGTTTAAGTATGATGTGTTTTTTGATGTTGTTTTGATTTTTTAAAAGATTTTATTTATTTTAGAGAGAGTAAGAGAGAACACAAGCAGGGTGAAGGGCAGAGGGAGATGCAGACTCGTTGTTGAGCAGGAAGCCCAATGCCAGACTCAATCCCAGGACCCTGGGATCATGATCTGAGCTGAAGGTAGATACTTAACTGACTGAGCCACCCAGGCACCCAAAGTGCATTGTTTTTGAAGGTTTTAGGCTGCCTATGTTTTAGATCCTGAATTTACCATTTACTGGCTATATCACCTTATACAAGGTGCTTAGCCTTCTGTGCCCCCACCCCCAAATCAGTAAAATATAGTTAATAATAATAGCGTCTATTTGGTAGGGTTGTTGAGAGGATTAAATGAGTCTATACAAAGCACTTATGGCAGTAATCAGTACAGCATTTGCTATTATTATTCTATTAGTCCAATGTTAAATCTGGAAAGATCCCCTAAACTTTTCATAATTTTCTCCTCCTATTTTCCATCTCCTTGGTATGTTCTTTCTTTCTTCCTTTCTTTTCTTTTTACCTTCTGGAAAAATTTTCTTTCTATCTTTATTTTCCAACTCTTCTATTTCAGCTATCATATTTTTAATTAACATACAATGTATGATTTGCCCCAGGGGTACAAGTCTGTGAATCATCAGGCTTACACATTTCACAGCACTCGCCATCAGCTATCATATTTTTAAATCTTTAAAAAATATTTTATATTTCATGGGGCACTGGGTGTTATATGTAAACAATGAATCTTGGAATACTACATCAAAAACTAATGATGACTAACATAATAAAACATAAAACATAATAAAAAAATTGTTTGACAGAGAGAGAGAGAACACAAGCAGGGGAATGACAGAGGGGAATGGAGACTCCCCACCAAGCAGAGAGCCCCATTTGTGGCTCAATCCTAGGGCCCCGGGATCATGACCTGAGCCAAAGGCAGACGCCTAACCAATTGAGCCACCCAGGCGCCCATATCATATTTTTAATGTTTAAGACATTTTCTTGTCCTAAAATATTCCTTTTCTATATAGTATTCTATACTTTTGGTATGAGTAGAATACCTTCTGTTATCTCTAATGAGGATATCAATTATAATGTTTTAAAATTTTCTTCTGCCACCTTCGTTGTTTGTGTCCTCAGATCACCTTTGATTCTATTGTTTGTGTTGTTCTCTCTCTTTAGCATTGGGAATTTTCCTCAAATGTCTGATGACCGTGAACTTATATATAAGCTTCAAATGTTAGTATCTTGGGATCTTTTCTCTGGACTTATTCCTTTTTTTCCAGAGAAGACTTCTAATCTCTCACCCAGGGGTAGAAGGTGGGGTGGGAGAAATATCTGGGTGCCAACAATCTGGGAGCACGATGGGAAAAAGGAGACTGAAGGTCCTAATTAGTTCACCCACCCACCTTCCTCCATTTTGAAGCCTGGGACTTATCCTAGCTCTCTTTTGGGCTATTGTTCAAGTCTGTGGCTTTTCTTATTTGTCACCGGAAAATCAAGTTAAGGTTTCTTGGATGTGGAGATTGGTTACAGATAGTGGCCAGGCTCTGAAGTTGGGGAAAGGGACCCAAGGGTTCCACTATTTGTATTCTGACATTTAGATGTCCTTTATTAGTTTGAAGCATTGAGCTTCATCCCTGTTTTCCACTGTATTCCATGCCTCCACATTCTAGGCCTCCTCACATCCTACAGGGTGAGCAGTTTACCTTCTGCTTTGCCCCTCCACCTCTGCAGGTGCTCAGCTGTAGTGCTCTCCATACCAAGTCAGTCAGTTACCTCTCCTTCCAGCCACAGTCTGTCTTCACAAGTTTTGTTAAACCTTCTCTTTGGCTGTTTCCTCTCCTGTTCTATTTATCCATGTGAATATGTGTGCATATTTGTAATTACAAAAACAGCTCTATTTTTTATTTTAAAAAATTTGAATTTCATCCCTTTAAATCTGTTCAGGTTAGATAGCCTTTCCTCTGGGGCTCCTGGGTGGCTTGGTCTGTTAAGCGTCTGACTCTTGATTTCAGCTCAGGTCATGATCTCGGGTTTGTGAGACTGAGCCCCATGTTGGGCTCCATGCTGGGTGTGGAGCTTGCTTAAGATTCTCTCTCCTTCTGCTCCTACCCCCCCTCCAAAAAAAAAAAGATAGTCTTTTCTCTGCCTTTCAGTGAAAACTCAAACTGTCCGAGTGATTTTCTGATCTCTTTTTGAGTGGTGGATAGTTAATGTCCTTTTTATCTTCTTAGTATCATGTTTATGGGATTTGGGAGAGGAAGGGGAGAGAAGAAATGCAGTTGAATCATCACATTTAACCATATGTTCCTATATTGTATTTTATTGTGTTACTTTTCTAAAGACAGTTTTAATGAACTATAATTCACATACCATAAAAATTATCCATTTAAAATTATACAAGTCGGGGTGCCTGGGTGGCTCAGTAGGTTAAGCCTCTGCCTTCTGCTCAGGTCATGATCTCAGAGTCCTGGGATCGAGCCCCGTGCATCAGGCTCTCTGCTCAGCGGGGAGCCTTTCCCCCACCCCCACCTGCCTCTCTGCCTACTTGTGATCTGTCAAATAAATAAAATCTTTAAAATTATACAAGTCAGTGATTTTTAGAACATTCATGAAGTTGTGCAACCATCACCACTATCTAATTCCAGAACATTTTCATCATCCCCAAAAGAAACTCTACCCATTAGCAGTTACTCTTATTTGCCCCATCCCCCCTCTCTCCAGCCCCTAGCAAGCTCTAACCTGTTTTCTGTCTGTACTAATTTGACTAATCTGAACATTTCCTATAAATGGCATCATCTGCTATGTTACCTTTTTTGTCTGGTTTCTTTCTTTCATCATAATGTTTTTGAGGCTCATCCGTATTGTAGCATGTAGCACCTCATTCCTTTTGATGGCTGAATAATATCCCATTGCATGGATATGCCCTATTTTGTCCATTTATCGGCTACTGGATACTTGGGTTGTTTCCACTTTTGGGCTATTATGAATAATGTTCTTGTGAAGAGTAATGTGCATGTTTTTGTGTTGACATATGTTTTAATTCTCTTGGGTATATACCTGGGAGGGTCACATGGTAATTCTATCTTTAACTTTTTGAAGAGATGCCAAATTGTTTTCCACAGCAGCTGTACCACTTTTTCTTCCCTCCAGCAGTGTATGAGGGCTCTAATTTCTAATACATCTTTGTTAGCACTTGTTGTTGTTGTTACCATCCTAGTGGGTGTGAAGCAGTTACCTTATTGTGGTTTTAATTTCCATTGCCCTGGTAACTACTGATGTTGAGCTTCTCTTCATTTGCTTATTGGCCATTTGTATATCTTCTTCGGAGAAATGTCTATTCAAATCATATACCCATTTTTCTTCATTTATTTCATATACCCATTTTTAATTGGGTAATTTGTCTTTTCATTATTGAATTGTAAGCATTCTTTATGTATTCTAGCTACAAGTCCCATATCTGATACTTTTGCAAATATTTTCTCTGATTCTATGTGTTATCTTTCATTTTGTGGATAATGTCCTTAAAAGCACAAAAGTTTTAATTTTCATGAAGTCCCATTTTCATATTTGCTTTTTGGTTGTGTGGGCAAATGAAACCATTGCCTAATCCAAGGTCATGAAGATTCATACCTATTTTTTAAAAATTATTTTTATTTATTTATTTGACAGAGAGAGACACAGCTAGAGAAGGAACACAGCAGAGGGAGTGGGAGAGGGAGAAGCAGGCCCCCAGCAGAGCAGGGAGCCCGAAGTGGGGCTCGATCCCAGAACCCTGGGATCATGACCTGAGCCGAAGGCAGATGCCCAATGACTGAGCCACCCAGGTGCCCCCTCATACCTATTTTATCTTCTAAGAGTTTTATAGTTTTAGCTCTTCCATTTAGGTCTTTGATTTATTTTGAGTTTATGTGTATGGTATGATTTAAGGGACCAACTTCATTATTCTGGTTGTGTGTATCCAGTTGTCCTAGCACTTGTCCTAGCACACGACTCTTCACATTGAAGGGTCTTGGCACCCTTGTTGAAAATCAATTGACCATAAGTGTCTAATTTTTTAGTGGAATATGATTCTCATCTTAAAATTATGTAGCAATCCAATCATGATCATGTTAAATATTAAAGTAGAATGTACAAAGTCTCAAAAAATTCCTCCTATGAACACTTTCTCTGGAAGCTATCAGAGGTTGTACTCTACTGACATGAGAGAGTAAACCAAGAAAAAGAAAGGCACAGTATAAGATTCCGGAAACCGAGAATCCAACTCCAGAGAATGGTCAGGAGAAGTCCCAGAAGTACAGTCATGTTCCAGCCCTTAAGATAAGCCCTTAAGATAACTAGTTTGTAGCAGGAGAACAGAGAGATGAGAGAGGGAAATCTTCAGGGGGAATATGGAACCAGCAGATTTTAGATAGGTTGGAGTATTTGGAAAAAATATTGATAGGTATTTAACAGAACTGTTAAAACTCTTAGATTAAAAATAGCATTAGAAATACCCACGGTTGCCAAACTGTGGAAAGAACCAAGATGCCCTTCCACGGACAAATGGATAAGGAAGATGTGGTCCATATACACTATGGAGTATTATGCCTCCATCAGAAACGATGAATACCCAACTTTTGTAGCAACGTGGACGGGACTGGAAGAGATCATGCTGAGTGAAATAAGTCAAGCAGAGAGAGTCAATTGTCATATGGTTTCACTTATTTGTGGAGCATAACAAATAACACGGAGGACATGGGGAGATGGAGAGGAGAAGGGAGTTGAGGGAAATTGGAAGGGGAGGTGAACCATGAGAGACTATGGACTTTGAAAAACAACCTGAGGGGTTTTGAAGGGGCGAGGGGTGGGAGGGTAGGGGAGCCTGGTGGTGGGTTTTAGGGAGGGCACGTATTGCATGGAGCACCGGGTGTGGTGCAAAAACAATGAATACTGTTATGCTGAAAAGAAATAAAAATAAATTTAAAAAAAAAGAAATACAGAAATCTCAGGGTGCCAGGGTGGCTTAGTTGGTTGTGTCCAACTCTTGATCTCAGCTCAGGTCTTAATCTCAGGGTAGTGAGTTCAAGCCCTTCATTGGGCTCCATACTGGACATGGGGCCTACCTAAGAAAGAAGGAAATTCAGAAATCTCAAAAAATGAAATATTGAAACACTTATTAACTTTGGGGGAAAAACCAAAAGACTAACAATGATATGCTAAGATTAACAATAATACACTACTTTGCTTTGCAGGGATCAATAGTTACATAGTCATAATCATATAAACTTGGCTACTCATTTAACCAAGAGTTATGATAGATGGATTGAGGGAAGTGAAGGATGTGGCATTGTGTGTGGGAAGTATAAGAAAGCTAAATTATTAATTATTGTAAAAGAAAGTTAATAGATAACATCTAAAATTGTTAAATACATAGATGTTTAGGCATACTATTTAGATTACATAATATATAAACCAGAAAAAAACAGTTAAAAACATAAAAAAGTGTTGCTTCCTGTGAGGATGATGGCGCCTGGTGGAACAGGGAACTACTGTTATTTGCTATCAGCCATGCTTCCATATTATGTTAACTATGTGTATGTATTACTATAAGAAAAAATTATTATTCTTTAATTCCCAAGAGGTCAGGAACCATAAAAGATCACCCCCCATAACACGGGCAAATAGCAAACCGAAACTTCACCATTGGTTTTCTGAGCTTAGCTTCTACATGGGTGAAGTATGTGGCAGAGAGGACAGGGCCTTGAGCCTTCTAGATGCCAACCTCTGATGATGTGAATTATGCGTGCAGGTGGCTTTCAACTGGCCAGCTAATTTCTGCAATATAGGAAATGACTGTAATTTCTGTTTCTGCATCTGGTCTCAAAAGAGAAAGTGGCCCCAATTGCCTATTGAATTTATGGAGATGAGATCTCAAGTATCTTAGGATAATTGTTGGATGAAGGGACAGGCTTTGCCAGAAAAGCAATTTTAGTACTTCCCCCTCTCATAAGGTACTTTGAAACAATTTTTCTATTTAAAAATTTTAAAGTACCATATCTTAAAATTCTCCTTTCTCGCCTATGACTGGCTTCTCTTTGTTAATGCATTTTAGCTTTAATTTTAGCTTATGATTTCACCAAAACAAGGTTCTATGTAGCAAGCTTCCTTTATTATTTGCCGTGCTTTATTGCTATGTGTTTGTCTCTCTACCTATACACCCCCCATCTCCTGTTCTTGATCATTATATTTCTGTGCCTGTTTTTCTATTCCTCATCTATCTCTTTCATCCCCTCCCTAAACCTTTTTTTTTTGTGGTGGTTGTTTTGCTTCATACTCCCACATTTTTCTCTCCATTGTCCATTCATTTAAGAAGTATTCATCGAGCAGCTATAATATGCATTAAAACATGACACTGCCTTAGACACAGGCTCTTAACAGTCTAATTGAGGTGACATACAAATGATGAATAGAAATAGGAATTAACTATACTTAATGATGTAATGACAAAATTATTTCTATACACGATGAATGCTACAGGATTAAAAAATAAAGGTAATACATGCTCATTGTAGGAAATTTGCAAAGTATAGAAAATATAAAAAAATGAAAATTGAGTCAGACTGGCTGGGTTGGAATCCTAGCTCTACCCTTATTAGTTCTATAGCCTTGGGCAAGTTGCTTAACCTCTCTGAGCCCCACTTTCTTCACCCATTAAATGGGGATAATAGTATTACTTCCCTACCTCGGAGGGTTAATAGGCTTACCACAGAGCCTAGTAAAATCCAAGTGGTCCTAGTTCTAGTTGTCATTACCACCACTGTCAGCCTTTTGGTATATGGAATTTAAATCTTTTTTTTTCCTGACATAGAACTCTTCACTGTGGTTTAGCAGGTTTTTCTCCATGTTTCCTTTTTTTCCCTCCCAGACTGTGCCTTATTTGCTAAGCTTATTAATGTTATTTCCTCCTCCTTTGTTTATCTGATTTCTCCTTTTTCTTTCTACTTATCTTTATTCTTTCTTTCCCATTATTAGGCAGTACTCAGGCAAGAAATATTTACTGAGCTGCTACAAAGTACAGATACTTTATTAAGTTCTAGAGAGATTGGAAATAGGAGGTGAAGAAATTCATTCTTGTTTGGTAACTTGCTTACATAGGGAGTCAGCCCTGACTGACATAGGAAGCGGGAGAACTAGGCTCTAGTCCCTAGCTTTGTCTCCTCTAGCTAATATGACCCCTAGGGCCTTCACCTTCTCATTTGTACAAATGGGTACATGAATGTCAGTCCCACATATGTCATTAGGCTGGGACTGTGAATGTCAATGAGCGCTGTGAACTAGACACATGGGGAAAATTGCAAGTACTCAGGTTTAGGGAGAAATTGATTCCTGCCTTCTTTATTGAGTGGGCAGGGCAGCTCATTTTTTCTTTCTTTTAAAAAAATGTCTTCTTGAAGAAGATAATTTTAATTAGTCTTCTTGCCTTCACTCACTTTGTCAAGAATCATTGAATCTCTGGTCAGAATTACCCTCAAGCCAGACTGGTTTAATATACTAAACCAGCTAAACATTTCATGTTATGAATACTGTTATTATAGAAATGAAAATGCTGCCCTCTGCTTAGACTAGCAGGAACCTCCCACCTGCTTGTCTTCCACAGACAATTAGAATTCACTAGCCCTTGGCCTGGACTGATGAATTAATGTATTATGTATTTAAATTGGAGATTCATTTTCTGAGACATTTTAAAAGCAGAAGGACCAAGTGAAATTACCACCAGCTTGGATTTTGCCAGATTTTAAAATGAACTTTTTCCTCTGGATTTGAGAAAACCAAATAAAATTCCTTCATTATTTTTGTCATCATAAAAATGGACTGTATTCAATGTCTTAGATTTTGCTTTAAAATACACAGAAGAATAAAATATCGGGAGGCTGCATCAGAAAAAACAAGGCAGTGTTGATGTTCATTAAAGCTGGGTAATTGGTCATGGGGG
Organism: Mellivora capensis; assembly: GCA_004024625.1. NCBI lineage: Eukaryota > Metazoa > Chordata > Mammalia > Carnivora > Mustelidae > Mellivora > Mellivora capensis. The sequence continues at coordinate 69,887 of PISX010007661.1, read as the reverse complement.
TTAATTATACTATCTCTCTACTTTTGTGTATGTTTGAAAATTGATGTAATGAAAAATAAAAACAAAACAAATCGAAACCAAGAGGCCATATTCATTGTTTGTTGCATGGCTTCCATAGGTATTTTCATGGCCTAAGTATTTTGATGGCTTCATTGGGAAATCTATAAAAGCATGTAGAATTATCAGCTTTCTCAACCATTTCAGATTTGCTTTTATTTTATACAGAAGACCCTTTGAAGGATATGATTGCTTTTTGTTTTGCAGACAAGGGGACTTTGTGGTCCAGTGACTTGCCCAAGGTTACAGAACTACCTAGTACTAAGAGGTGGGCTAGAAGCCAGGCTTCCTGACTGCCATGCTGGAGCTCATCTTACACACATGTTGGAGGTACAAAATAGTTCCCAATTAAGTTTGACAAAGGCTCCTATAATTGCTGGAATATTTTGTTCAGGTGATACCAGCATATATTTTTAAAAGATTTTATTTATTCATTGGAGAGACAGAGAGAGTAAGAGAGAGAGAGCCTGAGGGGGGAGAGTCACAGGGAGAAGTAGACTCCCCACTGAACAGGGAGCTCGATGTGGGGCTCTGGGACCCAGGACTCTGGGACCATGACCCAAGCCGAAGGCAGATGCTTAACGGACTGAACCACCCAGGCGCCCAACACCAGCGTATTTTTATATAAAATTTCAAGTTCCTAAAGATTTGATGATGGTTGAGGGGATGAGAAGCTGCCATTTACCAAGCCAGGCACTGTTTTAGGTGTTTTACATTCATTTAATTACCCCCAAATCCTTAGGTTTGAGTCCTGCCTCCTCCAACTTACTAGCTGTGGGACCTTGAACAATTTCTTTTTTTTTTTTTTTTTAAGATTCTATTTATTTGACAGAGAGAGATCACAAGTAGGCAGAGAGGCAGGCAGGGAGAGAGGAGGAAGCAGGCTCCCTGCCGAGCAGAGAGCCCGATGCGGAGCTCGATCCCAGGACCCTGGGATCGTGACCTGAGCCGAAGGCAGAGACTTTACCCACTGAGCCACCCAGGCGCCCCAACCTTGAACAATTTCTATGACATCTCTAGACCTCAATTTCTTTATCTGTGAAAAGGGGGTGATAATACCTACCTAACTGGGGCTTGAGGACAGTTAATGAGATCATATATGTAAAGTGCCTAACACAGTGTCCAGAATATACCAAAATTACTAAATAGATTATTTCTTTTAGAAAGGCAGGGTGGAAGATGCCTATTAAGACTCAGGAGAGAACGCAAATCGTTCAGAGAACTGTCAACTGTCTGGCATGGGTGCCTCCAAACGTCCCTTTGCTCTATTCTCACTCTACAGTTTGTGACAGCTACCTTGTTTTAATAGCACAGACATGGGGGCGCCTGGGTGGCTCAGTGGGTTAAGCCTCTGCCTTCGGCTCAGGTCATGATCCCGGGGTCCTGGGATGGAGCCCCACATCAGGCTCTCTGCTCAGCGGGGAGCCTGCTTCCCCCGCCCTGCCTGCTGCTCTGCCTCCTTGTGGTCTCTCTCTCTCAATCTGTTAAATAAATAAATAAAATCTTAAAAAAAATAGCACGGACATGATCATGTTAATGACCTGCTCTGAACTCTTAAATGGCTCCCTACAGATCCCCAGATTCTTTGTCAGCCAAAAGCAAACCATTACAGTTTACTGCCAAATTTGAACCTTTGCAACTCTCTGTGGAGCGTAAGGATGGTGCTATGTGAAATACATGTTGGTGATAATTTAACAACTCAATAAAGCAGGGAAGAGCAATTCAATGAATGTGATATTTAAAAATATATCCTCAGGGTGACTGGGTGGTTTAGTTAGTGAAGCTCCTGCCTTTGACTCCAAGTCATGATCTCAGGGTCCTGGGATTGAGTCCTGTGTTGGTCTCCCTGCTCTCGGGAAGCCTCCTTTTCCCTCTTCCTCTGTCCCCCCAGCTCATGGTCTTTCTCTCTCTCTTTAATAATGTCTTAAAAAAACTATAAAAATATATCCTCATGTCTCATATTTAACATCAACATTAATTCCAGGCATATAAAAAAATGAAAGTGTAAAAATGTGGATCAAAAAGCAAGATCATGAAAATATGAATATTTATCCCATTTCTTTATAGAGGACATGCTAAGCCTAAAGCAATTGGGGAAAAAATCGTAAAAGAAACTATTAAAATATTTGACAATAAAAAACGAAAAGCCTCTACGGGTCAAATATAAGAACAAGCTTGGAAAGATATTTGCCATAAATATGAGAGAAAAAATAATGTACTTGCCATAAATATGAAAGAAAAAATGTCTTTAATATCTAAAAAGCACATACAAAATAATAAGAAAATACAAAGGCTCTCAATGGGAAAATGACATTAATGAACAAGTCACAAAAGAGGAAATGTGCTAATAAACATATGAATAAATGTTCACCTGCACTAGTAATCAAAAATGCTAATGGAACAACAAGAGACCAATTTTCACCTATTAATTAACAAAGATGAAAAAAGACAATACTCTGTGTTAGCAAGGGTGCCATAAGAAGGCCATTCATACGCTGATAATGGGAGGGTAAACTGATGCAGTCTTTTTGGAAAGCAATTTGGCAATATGTTTCAGGAACTAAAATATAATTCTACCCTTTGACCCATGGTTTCACTCCCCAGGAAGTAAGCCAAAATCTGGACACAATTTATGCAAAGAGATGCTCATTTATAATAACCAAATTGTCAATCAACATAAATGTCCAACAATGGCCATATGGGTAAATACATTATTGTATAATCTTTTTTTTAAGATTTTATTTATTTATTTGAGAGAGAGCGAGCACGTTTGCGCGTGTGCGAGAAGCTCCAGTGAGAGGAGAAGCAGAGGGGGAGGGAGAGGCAGAAGCAGATTCCCTGCTGTGCAGGGAGACTCAAAGGGGTTCCATCCCAGGATCCCAAGATCCCGACCTGAGCCGAAACCAAGAGTGGGACGCTCAACCGAAGCCATCCAGGCGCTCTTAGAAGTTCTGCCTATGGTGACTATTAAATAACATGGAAAACGCTTGTTATATAATTTTTCCAAATATAAAGAGGATATATCACTGTACATATATGTTCTCACCTGCATAGAAAGAGATACAGGTGCACAGAAACAGAAGAACTGTTGATGTGGTAGGTATCTCAAAGAGGCAAGATTATACTTATATTATCCACGGCAAATTTTGTTTTACAATTTTTTTACAATAGACATGTATTTTTTTGTGATTTAATAAAATGGGTATTTAGAACAGAGGCTACAGACTCTAAATAAGCCCTGCTATCAATATTTAATTTGTTATGATTAGTGTGTTCGATGTCCAGCAGATGGAGCTGCATCCCTTAACATTCAGCTCAAATTCCGGGAATATTAAAAACTACGGTCACATTTTCATGTTTTGTTTTGTTTGAAGGAAATCCCTTCTATCCTCCTAAAGGCTTTGTAAAGCATATGTTCTTTAAAAAAAAAAAAAGGATCGCGTTTAAAATTTGTTTTGAGAATTTCACGAAACCCCTCTGAGATAATTGGAGACACCCTGGGGTGCCACAAAAAGCAGGACTCTGTAATGGATTTGGGGAACTCGGGAACTTGAGAGATTAGCTGATTGTGTGGGGCCACACAGGGAGTCGGGGCAAAGCCAGGAAAAACAAACTGAGGGTCCTGTTCACTGGGCTTCATTTGCTAAGTAAAGGCATGGTAGGAAATTGTATTTTGATGAGTAGGCGCACAGGCTTAACATTTCCGTATAGTTTCAGAATTGATGTTTTCATTGGTCCTTACCCCACATTCAGGGTGGTGATGAAAAACACTGGCTCCGGAGTTAGAAAGACCTCGATTCCAAAGCTAGTTCTACAACTTCCTAGCTGTGTGACTTTGGGCGAGTCGCTTCATCTTTCTGTGCCTTACTTTTCTCATTTGTAAAATGGAGTAAAAAAAAGCAAAAACAAAACAAAACAAAAACCCTACTCTGAGAGTTGTTATGAGAGTCAAATGAGATAATGCATGTAAAAGTGTTTGGCATAGTGCCTGGCACATGGTAAGTACAAAGTAAACGTTAGCCGCGATTAACATCCATTCATTTATTCAACACACATTTTGGAATACTAACTATGTGTCAGGCAGCGGGGTCTGCACTCATGAGAGAGAGAAAATACACAGCGCGGCCCTCTAGGAGTTTAGGGATGGGATAGATACTATGTGGAAGCAGGCATGTAAGAGAGCTTGGAACCAGGATTTCTGGGTTCTATCTACCCTTGATTTATTTTAAGCCTCAGATAAATTACTTAATCTCTTGTTTTCCACACGGTAAAACAAGGGGTTTGGATAGGATGTGATCTCTGAAATACCTTCTAGCTCTGAAACTCTACCGTGACTGTATTTCAAAGAACATTACTGAATGAGATCAAATCAAAGTTATTGCCTTTCAAATATATTCACATTATGTAGTCTCTTCTCTGGAGGTATAAAATTCTCATAATTAGGTAAAGGTCCAAGGGCAAACAGAATGATTACAGCAGAGGCTGGATAAGACATCCATCTATGAGAGGTTAGTGTAGACAAAAATCAGCCTCCAAAAAATATATGGGAATAGTACCTTGCAAAGTATTGTATTTATGGTTAGATCAGTTACCAAAGAATACAAATGGTTAATTTGCATTTTTACATACTTCACGGGGCATCAAAATGCCTTTGGTATCTTCAAAGTACCACAAAATGGTATTCCATGATTACAGTGCGTGTGTGTGTGTGTGTGTGTGTGTGTGTGTGTGCATGAGCATGTCTGTGCTTGGGGACAGGTTTGCTTTTGCTTTCTTGATTTTATTCACTTAAATTAGCGAGTGGCAAACTTTTTCTGTAAAGGACTAGATAGCAAATATTTTAGGCTTTGTGGGCCACATACAGTCTCTGTTGCTGCTGTTGCCTTTTCTTCTCTCCTCTTCTTCCTCCTCCTTTTTCTTCTCCCAACCATTTAATAACAAAAACCATTCTTAAATTCCAGGGTGTACTAAAATAGACTGAGGATTAGATTTGGCCTACAGGACATAGTTGGCTCACTCTCATTTTTTTTTAAAGATTTTGTTTATTTAGTTGTGTGTGTGTGTGTGTGAGAGAGAGAGAGAGAGAGAGCGCGCGCGCACATACAGCAGGCAGAGGGAAAAGCAGGATCCCCACTGAGCAAGGAGCCCAATGCGCTGTGTGAATCGATCCCAGGACCCTAGGCTCATGAGCAAAAGGCAGACGCTTAACTGACTGAGCCACCTAGGCTTCCCATGATGACTCTCATCTTAAATCAAAGTTTTAGCCTCCTGTCTCTACTGGTTTGGTTTTATAGACTCTTTCCATTCCCGCCCCATCCCACCTCACTCAGGGACCAGATTGTTTCTCAGCCTAGCCTCCTCCTCTACTTGTTCTTGTACCTCTCACCCTGATTCTGCACCCTCCTGGCTTCCCATCTAATTTCCTCCTCTCTAATTCCAGTGACACTCTGGGTAACAGTGCAGCTCTAACAGAAAGCATCACCCGTGAACCAAAAAGGTGGTGATCTAGTCCAACAGATTGACTGCTCCATGGACAGGGCCTTGTCAACACACCTCTGCCATGAAACAATTTGCCAGGTTTCTTGGGCCCAGTTCCCTAACCATGGTTATGGCATGACTTAGTTTCCACCTAGGACCAAGCTTTTTATTAGTCTGCAAATACTGAGCATCAGTTACGCGCTTGGCATTGTACTCTAGACTGGACGTGACAAAGAACGGTATGGCCATGGTTGTGAACCTCGTAGAGCTTATACAACATAATGAGAATGATGGACGTGGAAGCATTTCTATGTAATAATGCCAGAATTTTTGTGTAATATTGCAAGAAGTACAGGGTATCGCTAGATTAGGAGGACACCTAACCTAGACACTGGGGTCATGGGAGGTGGCCCCTGGAAGAAGTGACACTTAACTCTTTCTTCTAAGTAGGAAAGATATAGGGAGCCGTACATGAGAGCTGACCAGAGCAGCAGGTACTCTAATCTCCTTAGCAAATGGCTCTTGAGCTCTGCTTAGACCTTTACTAATAGTAATCCTGTGCAATCTGGCCTTACTCCTTTGGACTGAGGGCCTAGTTTCATTTGCACTTCCTAGGCTCTCTTCCCCAGAAACACTGTATTAACAGCCACCTGACTGTGTCCTCACATCTGGAATACTGACCCTAACCTAATCCTGAAGGTCCGTCTCTTCCAGGTAAAGCAATGTTGCTAAAGTGATGGCAATTGATCAGCCAATGGGCAAGAACGGTGATGACCAACCTTATCAACTTTCACTGATTAATATTGATACCAGCAATTACACTTTCCAGAGATTACACATTTGCCCTGTTCAGTGTGCTAGGTTGGTTATAAGGGAGGAAAGAGTAGAGCCCCAAGTTTATGAGGGTATTTTCTATACACAACATTTTAATTTGGAATTCTGAGTCCCCACAAAAATTGGTCAGAAAGGGTCCTCTTACTCTTCATTAACTACAAAATGAATAAAAGGATCTCCTCCTTTTGTGCCCCCTCGTGCAGGGGCTTCTTGGGAGGTATGTTAGCCTATTCATATGGTAATTCTGTAGAGCCCTCAATCTTTTCACAGAGGCCCTGTACAATGAGAGGGGAGTCTGCATATTTCAAAAGAGCAGCATATGCTCCTTAAGGTGAACGTGCACTCTAACACTGCAGGGGAAATACAGTGCATTATTCTTTGCCCCTTTGCCGGGAGAGTTTACAAGCAACATTTGGAAATGGATGGCATTTCTCTATATAGAGATTGAATTTGACGATTAACCATGATTTTTTTTTAAATTGAGAGATGCAGGTCTTCTAAACTACTTTTCTTTTTTTAAATGTAAATAAAAGAAACAAGAGAAATGAAAATTCCAGTTCCCGGAAAAGCCCCTGAAGGGCCTTTCCCTGAAGCTGTTTAACTGTTCTTTTCAAAATGAATTCTCCTCAGAAAAAATTCTGAGCTGCCAGGGAAGTGGACAATGTATACAACTTAATATTTGAAATCCCTCTCGTTCTTTTTTTTTTTCATTATTAAGCCTAATGCGTCCTATCACAAGAATGCTTAATGTTTAGGTTATAATTTCAGATATGCAAATGATTCATTAGTCGAGTATTTGATAATCATATTTCAAAAAACTTCTGATAGACATTAATTGCTTCTTCTAGAATTACATTCTAGTGCTCAGTAATGACAAACACTGTGTATTAATTTCACATGTATTAGAAATAATGATTAAAGTAAAACCTATTTGATGTAATGACCATTAGTTCAGAGCTGTTGAGCGATGCTTCATGGCTTAAGATGAATAATAATGGCCCATTTTTCATCAGACAGATGTTCCATCTTATTGTAAAAAGAAGTTACGTCATTGAAATAGAAAATGTAAAAGAATTAGAATATACCATATCACTAAGCTTGATTAGCCAAATTGAACAATTAATGTCTGAAAAGCATTAACATTCATGATACACTATGAGCTGTTTCCATGTTTTCTATGGATCAGTTTTGAAGAATGTCTTACACAAAAAAAATTTTAAAATTCCGGTAGAAATCCCTAATAACATGGCTCAGGTTTACATGGACTGTGAAATGATGCAGTGTCAAACCACTGCAAAAATGATTTTATTTTCATTTGAAAAGCAACTGTTAGCAGTGGTTGTGTCCTGAGTGGGTTTTTGGCGGCTGGGGAACAGGAGTATGAAGGAGACTATGTATATCAGACTTACTTTTCACTCCGTTTTTTTTAACCTTTTGTGTCATATCCCATATGTGCGTGTTACCTATTTTTAAATAATTTCATTATAGACAGTAACAACACATAACCAAATATTAAAATGGAGAGGTAGTGATAGAAGCCCTAGCACAGGCTCTAGAGCCAGACTCGCACCCATGCACACGCACACGTACCCTACACTGTCTACATACATAATGGTTCATTTCCCAGTTCTGGCTCTTTCTAGTTCTGAGGCCCTGAGCAGGTTGCTTACCTTTTCTAAACTAAGAGAAAGTGCCTCATGGGCTTGATATGAGGATTTATTTGTTTGTTAAATATTTTATTTATTTATTTGAGAGAGCACATAAGCACGAGCGAGGGGGGAGGGGCAGGCAAAGGGAGGAAGCAGACTCCCCACTGAGCAGGTAGCCTGACATGGGACTCTCTCCCAGGACCCTGGGATCGTGACCCGAGCCGAAGGCAGACGCTTAACTGACCGAGCCACCCAGGTGCCCTGATATGAGGATTTAAGTGGGTTTTAATACGGCACCTAGCATATGGTGAAAGTGCTTCATAAACCTAACACAGTCTTGGGGCGCCTGGGTGGCTCAGTGGGTTAAAGCCTCTGCCTTTGGCTCAGGTCATGATCCCAGGGTCCTGGGATTGAGCCCCGCATCAGGCTCTCTGCTTAGCAGGGAGCCTGCTTCCTCCTCTCTCTCTGCCTGCCACTCTGCCTACTTGTGATCTCTGTCTGTCAAATAAATAAATAAATCTTAAAAAAAAGAACCAAAAACCCAACACAGTCTTATCTAATATGACTGCCCCCTAACATCTATGACTTTTCTTGTTACAGTACCAGCATTAGAATCATGGCTTCTTTGCAGTAAATTTTTAAAAAATCCTATGGCTTTTCTGGTTAGACTGCTATCATCCTATTAATTCTTCTCTTACTTGTGAGAACTTCACTTCTTATCAGTTGCAGTGGTTGGAATTAGAACCCAGATGCCCTGACTCCTGCTGCAGTGCTCTTCGGAGGTCCTTTTGAACAGAAATCTTTTTCAGCCAAGTTGGCTGTCTTAGATACTGTTGAACGCACTGACCTTGTCAAGAAGACTGCCTTTGCTGAGGACTTCATTTTGAATACAAAAGAAGAAATTCCAACAGCGCTTCCTAGGCAGGACCTAGCGCTCTCTAGTTAAAAGTTTCTGCTACCCAGTGGTCACCCGAGCATCTTCTGTTGTAGGGAGGACAAGAGACTGGGTGAGAGCAATTCTCCATGTGTTTTCTAGGTGTGCTTTCCCTCGGTTGTCCTCAGCATGGCATCTAAACACAGAACAAATTTCCTTGATACTCTCTTTAGTTTTTCAGTGAGGGTCAAAATTTACCGTAAAGAAATTTGAATTTTTCAGTGTTTTCAATGTCTGTTGGGAACAAGAGCACTTTACCCTGGCCACTTTGTCACCTTGACATTTCATGATCAGTACAGGGAACAGGTGATCTTTTTTTAAAAGGTTTTTTTTTTAAAAAAAAATTTATTTCAGAGAGAGAACACAAGCAGGGGGAGGAGTAGAGGGAGAGGGAGAAGCAGACTCCCCGCTGAGCGGGGATCCTGATATGGGGCTCAATCCCAGGATCCTGGCATCATGACCTGAGCCCAAGGCAGGAGCTTAACCGACTGAGCCACCCAGGTGCCCCGAGAACAGGTGATCTTAAAATGGGTTGTAGGAATGTACAACTTCTGAAACAGGTATCATTGTCAGAGTCTGGGAAATCTTTGACAATGTCAAATGTAAGCTAGTCAGGTGAGTCGTTCTTCTTTCTAGGCCTGCTGTTTAGTGGGCCAGCTGGGCAAGCTAGGTAGGATTGGGGCCGCAAATAAGGGAGCAGGAGCCTTTCAGTGCAGGTGCCACTGGGACAGGTCTTGGGTTGGACCAGGAGGCAGCAGCAGAGAGCAGGGCTGTCAATGAGCCGGGCAAAACCCAGGGGTTGAATGAGTTTGAGTGAGACCTCTGAGCAGCAGGATGTGGGACTCTGAGCCAAATGGGTAGAAGAGATGCTAAGAGAGCTAGAGGTCTACTGGCAGGTCAGGGGGAGGAAACTCCCTGAGGGCAAATGCATCAGCTATAGAGTCAGGGTCCACCCAGTTTCATGGAAACATTGGCCTGAACTGACACTCCGGCTTGGGCAGGTTAATATCTCTGAGCCTCGGTTGCTTCGAGTATGAAGGGGGAATAATAATAGTTCTTACCTCATAGCATCGTTATAAAGTAATTCTAGCACCAACGGAACAATGAAAAACTGTGTAATAATAACCATAACTGCCTGCTGCTGTTCCAAAGATAACCTTTCGTAAAAAGAGGATTTGAGCGGGACGCCTGGGTGGCTCAGTGGGTTAAGCCGCTGCCTTCGGCTCAGGTCATGATCCCAGCGTCCTGGGATCGAGTCCTGCATCGGGCTCCTTGCTCAGCGGGGAGCCTGCTTCTCCCTCTGCCTCTGCCTGCCACTCTGTCTGCCTGTGCTCGCTCGCTCTCTCTCCTTCTCTCTCTGACAAATAAATAAATTTAAAAAAAAAAGAGGATTTGAGGAACCACTAGCTGAGCCTCCTAAAGGCCAGTGGTTTTTCCCATCCCCTTTGGAACGTTACATTTGAGAAACAGATTCATACGACCAAGTTGTCTCTGTTCCTGATGTTTTTCAGACCATTTAAAGTCTGAAGATAAGTTGCCCTATTGTCACCATAAAACATGTAAATGTTTCTATATTTCCAGATACCTGTGTCCAAACACTGCCTCCCAGACTGTCATTTACATCTGGAATTGGCGAAAGAACTCTTCCTTTGAACCTTGGATCAGAATTTGTGGTTTGGAAAACAGGCTCCACCGTCTGGGGGAAGGTGGCCAGTCAGGGATGGGCTTTGAGAGATCTGGGGTGGGGACATATTTCAGAGTAACCCCTCAGATCAGATCAGATCACAGCAGGGGCGTCCCTGAGTTTTCAGGCATGCTAATGGGAGTGATTTTTTTCCGGTGCGCACCCCAGCTCCTTTCAGCATGTAAACAGTCCTGAATGACCTAATGCAATGATACAGACCATATAATGCAGTAATACACACTAGAGTTAAGGCCTTGGACACCATGGCGAAGGGAGAGGGTGATGGATAGTAGGAAGGAAAAATAAAAGAGGAAAGCTGGATCACTGAAGTGAACCTGACTGAAGCATTGCTCTCCTGAGGGCTGGCCTAAGTCCAGAACTTTGTATATATGTATTCAGTAACTCTCTTCTCAATGTTTCCAAGTTAAAAAAAATGGTTACCCCTGCTGGATTATGATGTTAAAGGAGAAGCTTGACAGAAGAATAAAGATAATGGCTAGTCTAAAATTAGAGTAGCCTTGAGGAAATGCTCTGAAAGGACCAACTGGGGATTTTGAAAGGGAGGAACTTCCCAAACACAACATCTTTTTTTTTTTAAAGATTGTATTTGTTTATTTGAGAGAAGGAGAGAGAGCCAGTGAGTGAGAGAGAGAGCGAGAGAACACACACAGACAGGGGGTGGGAAGAGCAGAGGGAGAGGGAGATGCAGACTCCCCACAGAGCAGGGAGCCCGATGCAAGACTTGACCAAGGACCAGGGGATCATGACCTGAGCAGGAGGCAGACACTTAACTGACCGAGCCACCCAGGTGCCCCTGAGCACAACCTTTTATGGATGCCTAAGGCCTGTGTTTGAGGAACTGTCAGAATTTTTTTTCCCAACAAACATATTAATACAAAGTTCTGGGAAATTCTTAAGAGTTGGGTATCTGCAGAACTGAAATACATGTGGACTCCTACTAGAAAGTTCTAGTACTTTCCAGGAAAATCATTCTTGGGGATGCCAGTTCATTTGCAATTTTTTTTCAAGTGTACTAGTTATCAGACTGGCAATTAAGGCATTGCATTTGCTTCATGATAATAAATAAATAATTATTTACTTCACTAAAGACTGTGGGATGTGATTGAAAAGCTCCTTTAGTTTAAACTGTCTAGATTTTTTTACCCTTAAAATGTGCTCTACTAGACAAGATATAGACAGGGAGAGAGAATGTCATATTTTATCATATTTTTTAAAAGATTTTTTTTAAAGATTTTATTTTTTAAGTCAACTCTACACTCAACTTGGGGCTCAAACTCACAACCCTGAGACCAAGTCACAGTTCCACTGACTGAGCCAGCCAGGTACCCCCATATTTTATTATATTTAAAAAATTCACTATAGGCCAATAGCTTATAGGACTTTCTCTTTTTCTAGAAGATTTATTTATTTATGAGAGAGAAAGAGAGCACTCATGTGAGTGTGCACAAGCAGGGGGAGGGGCAGAGGGAGAGAATCTCTAAGCAGACACCCCATTGAGCATGGAGTCCTACTCGGGGCTTGATCCCATGACCCATGAGATCACGACCTGAGCAGAAACCAAGAGCTGGGTGCCCAACAAACTGAGCCATCCAGGTGTCCCACTTATAGGACTCTTAATAAGTTTTTTAATTGTCATCTCCTCTGCGAAGCTGTGACACTCTCTCTAGGCCAAGTGTTTGCATGCCCAACTCCTCCAACTGCTGAGATCCTTGAGGGCAGAAGCTGGAATGTTTTCATCTTCCTGTCCATAGGGCCCAGTGCTGGGCCTGGCATAGAGCAGACACTCATAAAATGTTAAGTGAAAGCATATATGAAGACATAAAATGTTTTCAGTTCTTTAGGATAAAAATGAACTATCCATCTAATAGCAAAATTGCATATCATATTTAATTTCACACAGGCCATTTTAATTTTTTTCTGAGATCAGATATTACTAAGACTATAGACTTTTTCCCATACCAAATCAGTTTAAACTCTAGTCTCTCATACAGCATGCCATCTGATTGGAACCAAAGAGCTTCATCTGTGGAGTTGCCTGTCAAAGGGCAGCCAGAGGCAAAAATGAGAGGTAGATGAAGTCTATCTTCAATGTTACCAATTTCCTCTTTCATTAGCCTTTAAACATGTTCTTCCACTGATAAGAATTTATTGAGCACTTACTGTGTACTCAGGATTTGGCTGGAGCAAAAGATACAGAAGTCAAGGAGACAAGTCTAACCAGTCGAAAACATTTAGAGAGAGATACATGACAAGGGACTAACTATAGATGCTGAATTGTTGAGGTGCAGATTGTAAGTGCTGCAGGAGGTCAGAGGGATGGGGAGAATGATGACAGAGAAGTGTTCTGGGAAGGCATCCTGAAGGAGGTGGGGGTGGAGCTAGATCCTCAAAGATGAGGAGAATCTAACAAGGTAAATGGCAAGAGGACATTATTCCGAGGAGGGAGCTCAGTGTAAGCCAAGACCAGGAAGTAAGAATGAGTTGTGCCCGCCTTGAGCACAGCAGAGTGGTTGCCCAACAACAGAGTACCTCTTGGGTGGTTCAAAGTCAAGGCTCGCTGAGGAGGAAGGCAGGATATATGTGTGACAAGCACTCTGGCTGAGTCACAGTGGCTTTCTCAGTCTTACTCTTGGTTTCTATTGTACTTTTGCACTATCTGTATTTAGATGGTAGAGTAAGATGGATATGGTTGTTATGAAGTTCTTAATTATGACACATTTCCTTGTCAGTGCCAGCTGCTTCTCCTAGCCAATTGCCACCCCAATTGCCTTGGTAAGCTTGCTGGATATCAAAGGAGATGGGACTGGCTAGATCTTGAGTTTGGAGAGGTGGCAGGAGCCAGATTATAGAGAGTTCAAAACCCTATCAATAGAGTTTAGATGACAACAACACATTTTTATGATGCTTTATACCTTACCAGAGTGCTCTCTTGTCATTTGTCTCCTTTTATCCTCAGAAGAACCCTACAGGGTAATCAAGGAAGATATGTTTACTTCATTTTCATAGATGGGGAAGCCGATCTCTTAGCTTCTAGGTCTGTTGCCCTTAATGGGTTCACAGGCAAGTTGAAAGAGGCCAACATGTAAACATACAACTTTAATAAACACTATAATTATTCAAAACCCCTCCAAAGAAGTGGGATCCCTGAGCTTTGGTATGTGGGGGCCTCAGATAGGCATAGGAGGAGCAATATTTGCCCAGAACTGCCTAGAACTAGTGTGTAGCCCTAGGACAGCCAAGTTGAGATTTAACATCCTGGGGAGATGCCAACTCAAGGTCCATCTTCCAAATGAGATATCAGTTCAGACAGGCTAGGCAGAGAGGGAGAATCTGAATGTGAGCCAACAGGATCAAAATAAGGAAAACCGGATAAGAAAAGAAGGATGGGAAGGATGGGAGGCAGAACATGGAGATATTCTCCGAGCTGTTGAGGGCAGCTGCAATAGCCTTTTAAATGATCCTTGTGGTCTTGGTTGTTTGTGGTGAGGCATCATTAAAAATTAAAAATTCTAAAAAAAAGTGTTTCTTATCCCTTTGGAGCTAATGATAGTCTTAGGGATTTAAGGCAACTCCATGGACCCAGGTCAGATAGACAGACATGAGGTAACCCAGTTAAAGGAACCACTGAGATGGGTGTGTATCTAGCATCCCTTAAGTTGTGCTATTCCGTAACACATTGTCCTTGCTGTCTTTTAGTTTTTGGCCTCTCCTGTCATGAGTTCTATGATACGACCTTCTTTTTTTTTTTAAGTTTTTCTTTGTTTGAGAGAGAGAGAGAGAGAGAGAGAGAGAGAGAAGGAGCAGGGGGAGAGGGAGAAGCAGACTCCCTGCTGAGCAGGAAGCCCCACACGGGGCTTGATCCCAGGACCCCAGGATCATAACCTGAGCTGAAGGCAGACACTTAACCTACTGAGCCACCAAGGCTCAGTAGGTTATAATATGACCTTCTTATGAAAAACTTAAATCTTCTATTTCATGCCACTTTTCTGCCAACTACATTGCTGGTGCCTCTGTAAATCCTACCTCATGTAGTAGCCTTAAGTCGAGGCTCCCAGTTTATGATGAAGTGTTTTCAGATATGAAAGGGACAAGAGCACCTCCCCATCTCCACTGTGATTGTGCAATAGATCTGGGACCAAGGTGGTGGACCTACTAAACAAGTTCATTCCCTTTCCAATGTGTGTCAATGATTCCTCAGTTTCTCTTCTAGCCCCCGAGGGTATCTTGCTGCTCCTTCAAAGCCTCCATCTCTTGGACCAGCTGTGGGAGATGGAGGTCCTTATACAAATAGACCATGGAAACCCTTCAAAGTCATCCTTAGCAATAGGTGGTAAAAAGGGATGCTTCAAGGTCTTGGGAGTTAGCAAGACCTCTTATCAGCCATAATGACCTTGTTCCTCAAACATCCCAAGCCCCTTCCCTCCCATGGAGCCTTTGCATGTGCTATTTTCTTGATCCAAAATGCTCTTTCTTCCTATCTTCATATGGCTGGCTCCTTGTTATCATTCAGGTTTTCCTTGGAAGAGCCTCCTTTGACTACCTTCACTGAGATAGCTCTTCACAAACATATCATCATCACTGTCTTTGTGTTTACTCCACCTAAAGGAAGGAAGGAAGGAAGGAAGGAAGGAAGGAAGGAAAATAAACTTGGTTCTTCAGAGACTATAACCCCACCTGTATTTTGAGCTGGCTACAGGTTGTTTTCCCGTACTTCATGGAACAGCAGGGCAAGTTGAGTTCTTCACTCTCCAAAGCCACTTTCAGCCCATTGCTCCTCCACCCACTCATAAACAAAAACAAAAACAACAAATAACAATAACAAAAAATAAAACAAAAAACCCTTGCTCCTTTTGAAACACATGGCAATCATTTTAACTTCTCTTTAACCTTCCTTGTTGCTGTCATCTACTGGTCTCCTAGATACTCCTCTGTGTTCACCAATGACTTTGTCAGTAGGCCTGTTCTTTCCCTCTATTCTAAATCTTACTTTACATTGTTGCTGACTCAACAGACAGAAGAACAACCCATCCAGCACTTTGATCTTGAAGCTCCTTGACCTCCAGCTCAGCCACCCACATCTCCCATCTCATCTTGGAAGTTTTCAAGACCCTAAATTTGTTCCACCTCTAGGACCACAACTTCAGACATTCCTCCTGGCTACAATTTCCTAGCTTTTCAATTTACTTAGTCAGTTTTCCCCACTGCCTCATCTCTCTAACTTCCCCCATTTTTACCCTCCTCTCTATCCATCTTACATAATATGGGCCATTACTGTAATTACTCTCTTGTCAAAATTCTTCATGACATTATTTTTTAAAAAGATTTTATTTCAGAGAGAGAGAGAGTGACTGTGTGTGTGTGTGTGTGTGTGTGTGTGCAAGCATGAGTGGGGGGAGGGGAAGAGGGAGAAGCAAACTCCCTGCCAAGCAGGGAGCCCAATGTGGGGCTCACATGTGATCCCAGGATCACAACCTGAGCTGGAGGCAGTTGCTTAACAAACTGAGCCACTCAGGCACCCCTCTTCTTGATACTATTGCCAATGTAACAAACTTATTTGGGCAGGGATGGGCCTAGGTAAATGAGCTTTCCCTGCTACCTCTTCTTCCGTACCACCCCCAAAATGGAAGGAGGCACTCACTGTCAGGTGCCAGTCCTACTCACGTATGACCCTGAAGATTGACCTCCTTAAATTTTGTGCCAGTAGAGGTGGGGTGTAGGAGGGAAGCTCACTCAGCTTATCCTACTATCTAGGAAATTCCAGAACCTTCATGAATTCACTTAAATTACCCACTTTCTTTATGCCCTTCCTGTATTGTCTGGCACTGTAGATAAAGTCACAAAGCAAGATAAATTCATTCCAGTGTAAATTCATGACTATTCCTTCAAGTGGTTCTTCAAAACTAGCTTCGCAATTCACTCATTTCCCACTCTGAACAATAATTATTTTAAATCTTTCCACTTTTCTCAAACCTTTGACCCTACTATTCACCTCCATCTCCACTCTTAAATGACAACTCATATCTCTCTTCTCAGGGAAAATAGAAGCCATCAGACACAACTCTTTAAATCTCCACCACCATATTTATAATATTTGCTGCGTCCTTTTCCCATGAGGATGACATGTTATCTTTTTGCCATGATCTATTTTCCTCTCCTACCTCTTCTGGCATCTTCTTTCTTCCTCTTTGTAAAATCTCTTCCTCTCTATCACCTTCTTCCCATCAGCATTTAAACATGCACCCATATTTTAAAATTATCTTTCTTCAGGGGCAGTCTTTCTGCCAGACTACTGCCCCATCTCTCTGTTGACGCTCACAGCTAAACTTCTTTTTTTAAAAGATGTATTTATTTATCTTGGAGCAGGGGAAGGGGCAGAGGGAAAGAATCCCCAAGCAGACTCTCCACTGAGCACAGAGCCCAACATGGGGCCCCACCCTATGAGATTGTCCCATGAGATCACCGCCTGAGCTGAATCCAAGAGTCAGACACCCAACCAACTGAGCCACCGAGGTGCCCCACAGCTAAACTTCTTTTAAAACATTTAACACACTTTCCCATTAACACTCATCCCTCCATCTACCAGTCTTCTCTCTTCCCACTCCACCAACCACCATCAAGAAACTGCTCACACCAATGATCTCTTACTTGCCAAAGCTAATGGAAACTTCTAAGCTTTCACTTACTTGACTTCTCAGCAACATTCAATAATTTTTTTTTAGATTTTATTTATTTATTTGAGAGAGAGGGAGAGAGCATGAGCAGTGGGGAAGGGCAGAGGGAGAGGGAGAAGCAGACTCCCCGCTGAGCAGGGAGCCCGATGCAGGGCTTGATCCCAGGACCCTGAGATCATGACCTGAGCTGAAGGCAGAGGCTTAACTGACTGAGCCATCCAGGTGCCCCAGCATTCAACATTATTGCTCATGTCCTCCTCAAAAATTTTTTCCCTTTTCTTCCACAGCATCACACAATCCTAGATTTTCTCATATTTCTCTGGATGTTCCTTTGTATTCTTTGTGTCAATTGTTTATTGACAGATTGTTTCCAATCTGTTTTTATATAGAAAATATTACTCAGCCATAGAAAAGAAGGAAATCCTGCCATTTATGACAACTTAGATGAACCTTGAGGGCATTATGCTCAGTGAAATAAGTCAGATGGAGGAAAAAAAAAGTAACCATGAGAGGTAAAAGATGTGTTTACTGACCTTATTGTGTCAATCATTTAACAGTATATTCTAAATCATCACATTTGTATACCTTAAGCCTACAGAAAGTTATATGTCAATTAGAGTTCAATAAAGCTGGAAAAATATTTTAAATTTATTTTTCTTCACATTAAAGTCTTGGAAGTACTAGTGGCTCTTAACTTTGCCTGCATACTAGAATAGCTAAGGAGCCTTTAAAAATTCCAGTGCTCAGACCAATATAATCCAAATCTCTGGGAGTGGGACCCAGACATTTGTATTTTTTAAAGATTTTATTTATTTATTTTTTGAGAGAAAAAGGGAGAAAGAGAGAGAGAGAGAGAGAGAACACAAGCAGGGCAAGCAGCAGGCAGAGGAAGAAACAGGCTTTGGGGCTCGATCCTAGGACCCTGAGCTGAAGGCAGATGCTTCACCGACTGAGCCACCCAGGCGTCCCAGACATTTGTATTTTTTAAAGGTGCCCAGGTGATTCAATGTGCAGCCCAAGTTAAAAACTGCTGGTTTTGATCCCAAGCATTTCTCAAATTTATACGTATCTTTATCACCACTAGTATCCGTCACCTGACTACCTGCCACAACTTCCTACCTGGTCTTCTCACATCTCTTCTTGCCCCTCCATTCCAGTCTACATTGGGGAGCGTCCAGTTTCTTGCTGCAGGCCGCTCCTGCAGAGGGGCTGGAGCACGTGTCAACACAGGGACGCTGGTTTGGTTATAAGCTCTGTTTTGGGACTCTGTGTAAATTACTTGATTCTCCTGTGTGCCTCATTCTGCTCATCTGTAAATAGGGAGAATAGGATTCACTTGATAGCGTTGTGAGGCTTCAATGAGTTAATGCACGTAAAGTGCTCGAAACATAGCCTGGCCCATTGCAAAGGCTCAATAAATGTCAGCTATTAAAATGTAAATCTGATCATATAGCTCTATTTTTTAACAGACCTTTAGGATAACCTCCAAAATCCTTAACATGTTTTCCAGGCTCTCGCCAGCCTCTCACACACCCCTTCAACCTCATCGCTGATCCAGCACTTCCCTTTGCCTTGTAATGACTTGCTCAGTGTCAGGCTTCCCTGCTAGAATTCAAGCTCCATGAGAGGAGGGGCCTAGGGACTGTACTCCAGTGTACCTATATAGGTCCTAGCCCATGGGACTCACTCCAGAAAGTTAGCGGGATAAAGAAGGAATAAATTAATTAGTAATAAAAAGGGAAGGCAAGGGCGCCTGAGTGGCTTAGTTGGTTAAGCAACTGCCTTCTGCTCAGGTCATGATCCTGGAGTGGCCGGATCCAGTCCCGCATGGGCTCCCAGCTCCACGGGGAGTCTGCTTCTCCCCCCTCTGACCTTCTCTCTCATGCTCTCTCTCAAATAAATAAAATCTTTAAAAAATAAAATAAAAAGGGAAGGTAAGGCTTGCCAGGCCACGGGATTGAGTAAAAATAGTTTTCTAACACTGCAGATCATGGGACTCACCTGGGAACTTGTTAAAAATACAACTTCCCGGGGCGCCTGGGTGGCTCAGTGGGTTAAACCTCTGCCTTCGGCTCAGGTCATGATCTCAGGGTCCTTGGATCGAGCCCCACATCGGGTTCTGCTCAGCGGGGAGCCCGCTTTCCCCTCTCTCTCTGCCTGCCTCTCTGCCTGCTTGTGATCTCTGTCTCTCTCTGTCAAATAAATAAAATCTTAAAAAAAAAAAACCCTTAAAAAATACAACTTCCCAGGTGCCTGGCTTGTTCGGTAGGAAGAACTGCTGTCTCTTGATCTCGGGGTTGTGAGTTAAAACCCTACATCGGGTGTGGAGATTATTTTTAAAAATAAATAAATAGGGCGCCTGGGTGGCTTAGTGGGTTAAAGCCTCTGCTTTCGGCTCAGGTCATGATCCCAGGGTCCTGGGATCGAGCCCTGCATCGGGCTCTCTGCTCAGCAGGGAGCCTGCTTCCTCCTCTCTCTCTGCCTGCCTCTCTCTCTGCCTACTTGTGATCTCTGTCTGTCAAATAAATAAATAAAATCTTTAAAAATAAATAAATAAATAAATAAATAAATAAATAAAAAATACAACTTCCCAGCCACACCTATTCACCCATATAGGTCTGGAGGGGATCCTGAGAGTGTTTAGGAAATACTGGGCAAAACATTTCGTTTTCATGTAACATATTTACCTGTCTGAAAAACTGACATCCTATATGGGGACAACAATGAAAAGGACCTACTTAACTTTCAGTTACGTGAGTTTTGCTCCTGTGAGTTGGAGAATCCCGTCGAGGTAGAGGATGCATTTACTGTGGGAGGGATCCAGTACTCAGGCAGACATTGCATTATTTATTATTAAAAGTTCAAATGAGGGGGCGCCTGGGTGGCTCAGTGGTTTAAGCCTCTGCCTTCGGCTCAGGTCATGATCTCAGGGTCCTGGGATCGAGCCCCGCATCGGGCTCTCTGCTCAGCGGGGAGCCTGCTTCCTCCTCTCTCTCTCTGCCTACTTGTCATCTCTGTCTATCAAATAAGTAAATAAAATCTTTTTTAAAAAGTTCACATGAAGTAAAAATGACTTTTCATCTCAGTCTTCAAAAGAGTTGAGCCTGTTTCCCCTTAGGCAGCTATAACTTTGCCACCTCCCTTTGCATACTGTCTCCTAATTTGCAGAGTTTAGACCTTCATAAAAGGTCTCATAAAAGCTCCCTAAAGTGAGTACTTAAAGGCTTATTGCCCCCTTTAACAGATGAAGGAATTGAGGCTTTGAGGTTGTAGGAAATGTATTTTACCCATGATATTAACCTACTCTCAGGACCCGAGACTGGGACTGAATCGCTTTCTCCCCCCAGCATCTGCCACGAGATTGTTGTTGTTGTGGATATTATTAGTGTTATTATTAGCTCTAAGGAGTGTTGCAAATATGTGTTACTTTACTGAAAGAATCCTGAAAATCTCAGCCCCACAAGGTCAGATAGTGAGAATCCTGCTTACCCTCTCCTCTTAAGACACTAGAAGGGTTCAGGGCTTGTCAGCATCGAGCAGGGACTGTTAATAAGGCAACATTGTCCCCGGAGGAGGAGAACATTGGTTCTTGGATGATGAAAAAAAAAATTCACTTTATGTGTAAAGCACACATACAGAAGCACATTAACAGATATACAGTGTATCTGGGCTATTAACATTTCATGAGGGGGCCATTAGGGGGCAAATATCTGAAAATACTCCTGGAGGTGGGATGGTGATGACGAAAATAAAAGCTGGACCGCTGACAGAGGGCTGGGGTAGTTCTGCCCTTCAGAAAGGCTTCAGAAGGACTCGGTTTAATTCAGCATTTTTTTATAATTTAGTTTCTCCCAGCACGCCTTTGAAGCATAGTTCCTATGAAGAACGTGACTGGGGAGATGGCACCGTGGCCTGCCCAGAGGAATTGGATCTGCATTCCATATTCGCTTTCTTGCAGATTCCGTGTTGACCAAATCACCCCAGGCCTTGTTCAGAGGTCCAGGGCTAAGAGCTCAGGCCTGAGACAGGTTGCCCAGGGTTTGGATCCCGGCTCTGACATCTACCAGTTGGGGTACCTCGGACTTGGGCAACACCTTGAGTCTCACTTCGCTGATCTGTCAAATGTGGCTCCTAGTAGCACCTACCTCCAAGGGCTCTCGTCACTATCCAGGGAGGTCATGTCTGTCAAGGCATTGTTGGACACCCAATAAATGCCGCCCAAGTGAGCAACAGTGCCTGGTGGATAGTAACTGCTACCCAAGTGTTGGTTAAATTAAACGAACAGCTCTCAGTCAGCCATTCCCCCGCTGAGCAAACATCTCTTGCCCACTATGTTGAAGACAGTGTGATACGTGCATGGGGCATGAAGACATGTCAGAAGTAAACCCTATGCTCGGGGATTCTACTGGCTTTCATGTGGATAGGGGTATGAAAATAACTAGGACATAAAGCCACTAGGGTGAGAGCAGTTAGTGTCACGAGCGGTGCCCAATACTCTACAGATGGCGGGTTGGGGGGGAGAAGCATGTACAACGGGGATTATGGAGAAAGCCTCTGTTAGAAAGGTGGGATTTTATTTGGGTCTTAAGGACATGATAGATGCTGTGGTAGGTGGGGATTACTAGAAATGGGGTGGCCAATTATTAGCAGAGTGAAGAGAAGTTAAAAAGGCTGTGAGGGGGGAAAGCCCAAAGCGTGTTTAGGGAAAGGTGATTAATCCAGTTTGAGTGTAGAAGTAGGAGAAAAACCCAGGGGTGCAGACTAGAGCCAATAATGATTCTGTAATAATTTTTCCTTGATTTTATTTATTTATTTATTTATGAGAAAGAGAGATGGAGAGCACAAGCGGGGGAGGGGTAGAAGGAGAGGGAGATTCAGACTTAGCACTGAGCAGGGAGCCTGAGGCTGGGCTCAATCCTAGGACCCCGAGATCATGACCCACGCTGAAGGCAGATGCTTCACCAACTGAGCCACCGAGGCCCCCCCGTAATAATTTTTTTAAATGTTAATTTTCCCCAGAAAGAATGTAGTGTTAGGACACCAGGGTCTGTGTCTGCCTTATTATATGCTGTATCCCCAGTGCCTAGCACAGTGCTTAGCAAAGAATAGGGTCTCAGGATGCAAATGTTAAGTGAATGAATGAATGATGAATGAACAAATGAAACAAATAGCATTCAAGAAAAGATCTGAAAATAAAATTTGGGCCATAGCATCAGAAGAGAGAAGCTATTGAAGAGAGAATAATGTAAGATTACATTTCTTGGGGCGCCTGGGTGGCTCAGTGGGTTAAAGCCTCTGCCTTCAGCTCAGGTCATGATCTCAAGGTCCTGGGATCAAGCCCCGCATCGGGCTTTCTGCTCAGCAGGGAGCCTGCTTCCCTTCCTCTCTCTCTGCCTGCCTCTCTGCCTACTTGTGATCTCTGTCAATTAAATAAATAAAATCTTAAAAAAAAAGATTAAATTTCTTAAAGATAGGCTAGGTCTTCGGAAAGTATTCAAAACATATGCATCAAAAATCAAAGGAATTGGGGCACCTGGGTGGCTCAGTGGGTTAAGCCTCTGCCTTCGGCTCAGGTCATGATCTTGGGGTCCTGGGATCAAGCCCCGCATTGGGCTCTCTGCTCAGCGGGGAGCTTGCTTCCCCCTCTTTCTCTGCCTGCCTCTCTGCCTACTTGTGATGTCTCTCTCTGTCAAATAAATAAAATAAAAAGTCTTTGAAAAAAAAATCAAAGAAATGTCAAGGTCCTCTGCCCAGGAGCCCAAATCCAAAATGAGCTTCTTAACCCAAACCCACAGGCCAGAAAGAGAAGGGAAGGGAAGAGACAAATGTGGGCAGGCAGCTGTCTCCATGATCAGGTGAGCTGGTGAGAAGCCCGTTTGAGCCATAGAGGGAAAGGACTCACTGGGGCAACATAGGCTTTAAGAGCCATTGCTGGGTATGAGACCCCCTCTAACTACAGCAGGAATTTGAACCCAGGAATCCAGACAAACTCAATAAAGCTTGGGGCCAGTTTGGAAGGCTTCTTAAAGATTGATATGCATGAGCCTAGCAGTGGCCCAGGAAATCCACTGCCACGAAGCCACAAGACTCATGTTGGCCTGAGGGCAGGGGCACACTGGGTGAGCAGTACTGTTTGGTTTGTAAGCATGAGGGACTGGGTGGAGAGCACAGCAAAAACTGGGGGAATGGGAATGCTTCTGCTTTTGCAACAGTTGTTGTCCCTGTTGTTTTTTGACCTAGTAACAAGAAAGCTCCTATCTGGGTAGGAACACACATCGGGTACATGATGATGTCTGAAGTCAGATTCATGAACGTGCTGTATACCACAAGTTGGACTTTGTGTAGCCTGCTGGAAACTTGAAATGATGAGCACGTCAGGTGCTTTGGAAGCAGGAACAGAACAAGATTTTGTGCCAGATTTCCCACTTCCTAGTTGTGGACTCTTGGGGGCGAATCCCCAGGTCTCTCTGCATCTCTGCTTCGTCACCTGTAAAATGCAAACAGTAATGGCATCTATCTCATATGGTGTTTGGAAGGATTAAATGAAGTAATGTTTGGCACATGCTTGGTATGTAATGATTAGGTGTTGACCCCAATCCACAAAACCTCTAAGGTAGCTGACCTGCAGGATAAAGGACAGAACAACAGTGCCTTATCTGAAATCACAGAGCTAAAAGCATCTTCCATAAAGGGAAAAAATTATAAATTGGACCTCATCAAAATCAGAACATTTGTTCTGCAAAAAACAAAGCCCAAGCAAAGAGGATGAAAAGACAGTCTACAGTCTGGGAGAAAACATTTGCAAACTATGTATCTGACAAAGGACTAGGAATTCACGAGAGAGTAAAAGCATACATGCAATCAGAAATTGGAGAGAAGACATAGTAAGGATGTGGAGAAAAAGGGACATTTGTGCTCTGTTGGTGGGAATGT
This sequence comes from Mellivora capensis, assembly GCA_004024625.1. Classification (NCBI taxonomy): domain Eukaryota; kingdom Metazoa; phylum Chordata; class Mammalia; order Carnivora; family Mustelidae; genus Mellivora; species Mellivora capensis. The sequence goes on along the minus strand of PISX010007661.1, from coordinate 45,626 downwards.
AAAGTGGGGAAGCCACTGTGGAAAACAGAACAGAGGTTCCTCAAAAAATTAGAAAGAGAAATAAATACCAACTTTCAGGGAAGATGGCAGAGTAGAAGGATGCTAGGCTCACCTTGTCCCACGGAAACACCTAGATAGCCCCCACATTAGTGTAAATAACCCAGAAGATGACCCAAAGACAGGCAGGACAGACTCTCCGCAGCTAAATACCGAGAAGAGGGTGGAAAGGGCAGAGGCATTGTTGGCGGCCGAACTGACAATGCAGAGCTGTCCATGGGAAGGAGGGACTTGGAAGGCACAGACAAGGGAGAGGAGCAGACCCCATACAGTCACCCCAGACACAGGCGACCCATACTGGGAAGACAAATCCCCATAACATGTGGCTTTTAAAACCAGAGGGGCCTAACCTCACACATTCTTACATCAGTGGGGCTGAACAGCTGGACTTTTAAGAATCAGTGGTCTCATTTCTAGGAGAGCTAGAGGGCAATAGGAAACTGAGTCCCTCCCCTTAAAGAGACAGAAAAACAGGCAGCACTGCTGAGATACAGCATAGAAGCAGCAGTTTGAAAAATGACTAAGTGTATACAGGAAAGAGATTTTTTTTTTTTAAGGAACATTTTCCTTTTTTTTTTTTAAGATTTTATTTATTCATTTGACACGGAGAGAGAGATCACAAGTAGGCAGAGAGAGAGAGAGATAGAGAGAGAGAGGAGGAAGCAGGCTCCCCACCGAGCAGAGAGCCCGATGCGGGGCTTGATCCCAGGACCCTGGGACCATGACCTGAGCCGAAGGCAGAGGCTTTAACCCACTGAGCCACCCAGGCACCCCAGGAAAGAGATTTTTTAAAAAGATTTTATTCGTTTACTTGAGAGAGAGAGAACACAAGCTAGTGGCAGAGGAAGAGGGAGAAGCAGGCCCCCCACCGAACAAGAAGCCCAATGGAGGGCTCGATCCCTGGACTCTGGGATCATGACCTGAGCTGAAGGCAGATGCTTAACCAACTGAGCCACCCAGGCATCCCAGAAAGAGATTTATTTACTTATTTCAGAGCATGTGCTGGAAGAGCAGGGATCATTAGAAGACTTATCCAGAAAAGCAAAGATGGAGGCCTCACAATTCCAGACTTCAAGTTATATTATCAAGCTATAGTAATCAGAACAGTATTTTATTGACGCCAAAATAGACATACAGATCAATGGAACAGGATAGAAAATCCAGAAATAAACCCACAATTATATGATGAGTTAATCTTTGACAAAGCAGGAAAGAATATCCAGTGGGAAAAAGACAGTCTCTTCAACAAATGGTGTGGGGAAATCTGGACAGCAACATGCAAAAGAATGAAAGTGGACCACTTTCTTACACCATACACAAAAATAAACTCAAAATGGATTAAGGACCTAAATGTAAGACCTGAAACTATACAAATTCTGGAAGAGAGAACAGGCAGTAATTTCTCTGACATTGACTGTAGGAACATTTTTCTAAATGTGTCTCCTGAAGCTAAGGAAAGTAAAGCAAAAATAAACTATTAGGACAAAATAAAAAGCTTCTGCACAGCAAGAGAACAATCAACAAAACTAAAGGGCAACCTACAGAATGGGAAAAGAATTTACAAATGACATCTCTGATAAAGGGTTATATCCAGAACATATAAAGAACTTACACAACTCAGCACCAAAAAATAAATAGTTAAAAATGGGCAGAAGACCTAAACAGACATTCATCCAAAGAAGACATCCAGATGGCCAACAGACCCATGGGAAGATGCTCAACACCCCTCATCATCAGGGAAATGCAAATCAAAACTATGATGAGATATCACCTCACACCTGTCAGAATGGCTAAAATCAAAAACACAAGAAACATAAAATATTAGCAAGGTTGTAGAGAAGAAAAAGGAACCCCCCTGCACTGTTGGTGGGAATGCAAACTGGTGTAGCCACTGTGGAAAACAATATGGAGGGTCCTCAAAAAGTTAAAAACATCACTACCCTATTATCTAATTATTGTACCGCTGGGTACTTACCCCAAAGATATAAAACACCAATTCAAAGGGATATATGCACTGCTATGTTTAGAGCAGAATTACTTACAATAGCCAAATTGTGGAAGTGGCCCAGTTGTCCATCCATAGATGAATGGATAAAGAAGCGATGGTGTAGATATATACAATGGAATATGACTGAGCCACAAAAAAGGATGAAACTTTGATGTTTACAATAGCATGGCCAGAGCTAGAGAGTATTATGCTATGGGAAATCCACCATGGAATATGACCCAGCAATGATACGAGTGAACTACTGATACATGGAACAATCTGCCTGACTCGCCAGATGATGATTCTAAGTGAAAAGAGCCAATCCCAAAAGGTTAATACTCTACGATTTTGTTTATATAATATTCTTGTAATGACAAAATCCTAGAAATAGCAAAAGATTAGTGGTTTCCAGGGATTAGGAATGGGGTCTGGGACCTGGGAAGGGGGGGTGCATGGGATTGTAGAAGGGCAACCGGAGGGATCTGTGCAGTATCTTGACTGTGGTGGTAGCTCCATGAACCTGCATACATGATAAAATTATATGGAACTGAATACACACACACACACACAAGTGAATACAAGTAAAAATATCAGGAGGTGGTACTAATATCAATATGTTGGTTGTACTATAGTTCCTAAGATGTTACCCTCGGGGGAGCCTGGGCATAGGGTACATGACATATCTCTGTACAGTCCCTCACGTCTGCATGAGTACCCACAGTGACCTCAATAAAGATTTCAATAAAAAAGATACTATAAACAGTGACAGATAAACTTAATTATAAAACCGAATCTGAAAGAAAAAAAGAAATGAGAGAGAACCTATGTGCTGGGCAGGCAAGTGGAAGAGCTCTTAGGCCACCTCAGTCTTCCAGCAATTACTGCCCCGAGGACCACGTAAAGAAGCCGGGCCTTGTGCTGAGTGCTCACGTGAATTTATTTGATCCTCATCACAGCCCCATTGCTGACTTTCGAAACCAAGCTTTCTGGTGCCCAGATGCCTTCACCCTGGCCTATCATTAGGTGTTCTGCTTGCCCTCTAGGTCTCTAGCTGATATCTAGTTCTTCCTAGAGCAGCTGAGAGGTCCTTGGGATTGGGCTTTGAACATCCCTTCCTCTCAAGCTTCTGCCACCTGTGGTCCAGGATTGCTGGCCAGTTAGGAAGTGGCCCAAGTATGGCTCTGTATGGATCCAGTGCTCCCTCCACACACATAACATCTTGTGACCCCACAGCACTGCAGGGATCCTGAGTAATGATAGTTGACATCTGTGGCACATGTACTAGGTGCTAGACTCTCTGCTCAGCCATGTCAAAGGGCCATTGTCATCTTCTCGTTTTATCCCCCTGAGCATCCTGTGAAATTGGTAGGATTTCCAACCCTCTTTTTCTGATAAAAGAGACCAAAGTGAATTTGCCCAAGTGCACAGGGCCGGTTAGTGGAGGGCAGTGGTTTGCTCCCAGGTCTGGCTGATGCAACAGCCCCTGACTGCACTCGGGGGTTTGTTCAGGGCCTAGATAGGAGTCAATAAATACATGATAGATGAACGAAAGGCCACTCAATAAAGCCTGTCCTGTGGCAGTGCTGGCAGATCTCAAGACAAATGTCCTGAAATTAGGTAGCAAACTAGTCAGGTGGGGTAATGGGCATGATCCCAGCTTATGCTTCAAAGGTTCATCTCAAAGAAAGCACCAAGGAAAGAGTTGTTGATGTCTATTGAGCACATGCTGTGCCTAACCTAGTACTGGGCTAGGCACACTTGAAGGTACATATCGAGGATGAATGAGATAGGGTGCCCTGTTTAGGAAACACTCAGTGTTGTTAGGGAGGCCAGCGTCAGTTGCGAACTTCATGGTGTGTACCTGCTGTTTCCATCTCATGGGTCCCCACTTTTTCCTACCTTCTTGCTTCTGATTGTAATCTTGGCCATGCCTAGTATGCGTTTCCATGACCTACTGAGTCAGTCTCTAGGGGTGGGCCCCAAAATCTGTTTTAATGAGCCCTCCAAGTAACTACGATACACATTTACATTTGAGAGCCACTGGTATATATGAAGGGCCTGGGATGTAGCTGCTACTTCATAAATGGTCAAAATGCTTATCTGGAATGGTTCTGATACTTCGTAGAACTGACTAGTTAAGAAATTGTAGCTACTGAAAGAGGTGATGTGGACCTCGCTCCAGTTTGCTTAGGACCCTCCTAGATTTAGCACTCAAACTTTCACATCCTGGAAACCCCCTTAGGCCCAGACCGCTGATCGTCTGCCTGGTAAAAGACACTATAATACACATCCTTGTTTTTCCCAGTGTTGCCAGCTGTCATTTTTGTCCCGATTTTATAGATGGGGAAACTATGACAGAGAGAGGTCATAGAGTCAAGAAGAAGGTTGTGGTGTCAGGACTCAAATCTGGGTCTGTTTCATTCATACTCTCTGCTCTTAATAAGTTCCTAGAAGTGGAATTGCTATGTCAAAGAGTATGTACGTGAAAAATTTCTAACTCTGTTGCTGAATTATTGTCCTAGAAGCACAGCACATATTTTTATATACTATTGTGTATTTGTATATATATTAACACAAGGTACGTATGACAACAGTATATAAAAATATATGTTTTCCCCAGAAATCCACCAACTGGGCCTCGTGAACCTGTTTAATCTTTACCAATCTGATAAGCAGTCCTCGTGTTATTTTTGGTTGTATATCTTTTGACTTTGTCTAGTGTGCTTAGTTGGACAGCAAGGCTGAGTGTAATTTGAGACGGGAAATTGAACGGGGCTCTCATGGCTTAGTGTGAACTTCACTGAAGTAAAATCCCGATACACTTCAGAACCTTCTGGGGGGCGCCATCAAAGATGTAATATGTAAAAGCCTTGTGAGGATGAATGTCCCATCTCATTGGTCCCAAGCAGACACCGTATTGGAGAGGCCACTTTGTGAAGAAACTTGCTGGACTTCTCAGAGCCTCCAGTGGCGTCTTCCTCTTCCAGGTCCTGGTTACCCTCTTGGGGGTAGGCTGTCTAAGGTGTAAGCTCATTAGGTTGCCTAGGAGGACAACATGTGCCTAGGAGGACAACATGACAGATAGGCCACAAGCTCTGTCAAAGAAGTGGTAGACAGGAACATTTGAGCTGTGACAGGATTAGGAGAAGGCAAAGGAATGCAGAAACATGAGGTTGGGGGGAGGTATATGAATGTTATACATGTTAAAGACCATGCTAATAAGTAAAAAAAATGGAAGCTGTATTCCTGGGTAGAGTCCACAAAGATTTTGTGACTGAGATGTGGGTAACAGAGGTGAAAGGAAAAAGGGAAAGGGAAATTAGGAGTTTAAATACATACTGGTTAGATTCAGAAGGAAGGAAGAAAGCCTTGAGATAGACTGGGGGGGTGGGGGAGGAACAGTTTCAGATGGCTAACGTTTAGAAGAAAGGAAAGTGCCATATGGCATCCTCCAAGGAAATAGTTTGCATGCGTTGTGGATTCCCTGTATCCTGAATGTGGTAGCTTTCTTTTTTCTTTTTCCTTTTTTTGCTTTCTGATATTATTGCCCACTTGGCAGATTTCCCCCAAGCTGACTCTGGACAACTAGCTTGGACAGGCACTTTGGCGAAGAGAAAAGCTAAAACCGTCGCATTTTTAGAAAATTTTCAACTCTGTTGAGCTGCAATTTATATACAATGAGATTTACCCATTTTAAGTGTATCATTGAATGAATTTTAGTAATTATTATAAAGTCATATACCCGCCATCATAATCAAGTTACAGAATAGTTCCATGACCCTAAGGAAGTTCCTTGTGCCCATTTATACTCTTTCAAGATTCCTGGTCTCAAGCATGCACTGATTGGCTTTCTGTCACTGTGCTCTTTTGTGTTTACTTGGCAAAATATTTTTTGAGATTCACCCGCCTTGTTGGTTCTGTTGATTTTTTTTAAATTGCACAGTTCATCTCTTTATTAGTTGATGTGCATTTGAATTTTTTCCAGTTTGGGCCTATTATGAATAATGCTGCAATGAACTTTTGAATGTATGTCTTTTCTGGATATAAATGCATGTTTAATTTTTTATTTATATACATTTATTGTATGTATGTATGTATTATATTTATTTTAAAATAGGATGTGTGTGTGTGTGTCTGTGTGTGTGTGTGTACACATGTAATCTTGTCATACTGTTTTGGTTACAAAAATACATATGAAAACACATACTAGTTACAACCACTTTGGATTCCTACCAGCAATTTCTGTGAGAGATCCTATGCTCCACATCTTAGCCAAGATGTGGTATTATTAATCTCTTAAACATTAGCCATTTGAGTAGGTGTATAGTGATGCGTCATCATGGTTCTAATTCATATTTTCCTTAGGACTAATGATAGTATCTTTTCATGTGCTTGTTGGCCATTCACATACTTTTTTTGTTAAGTGTTTGCTTCAACATTTTGCCAGTTTTTAATTGGATTACTTGTATTTTTATTGAGTAATAGATTTTTTTATTATGTTCAGTTGGCCAACATATAGTACATCATTAGTTTTTGATGTAGTGTTCAATGACTTAGCTGTGTATAACTCCCAGTGCTCATCACAACAGGTGCCCTCCTTAATACCCATCAACCCACCTACCCCCTCCCTCCAGTTCCCTCCCTTCTGTAACCCTCAGTTTGGTTCCCGGAGTCCAGAGTCTCTCATGGTTTGTCTCCTTCTCTGATTTCTTCCCATTCAGTTTTCCTTCCCTTCCCCTGTCATTCCTCTGTGGTATTGCTTATGTTCCACATATAAGTGAAACCATATGATAATTGTCTTTCTCTGACTGACTTATTTCATTCAGCATAATCCCCTCCAGTTCCAGCCATGTCAGTACAAATGGGGTATTCATCCTTTCTGATGGCTGAGTAATATTCCATCGTATATATGAACCACATCTTCTTTATCCATTCATCTGTTGAAGGACATCTTGGCTCCTTCCACAGTTTGGCTATCATGGACATTGCTGCTATGAACATTGGGGTGCACGTGACCCTACCTTTCACTACATCTGTATCTTTGGGGTAAATACCTAGTAGTACAATTGCCGGGTGGTAGGGTAGCTCTATTTTTAACATCTTGAGGAACCTCCATACTGTTTTCCAGAGTAATAGGAGATATTTATATATTCTGGATACATGTCAGATCTTTATCTATATCTATATCTATATGGTGCAAATATTTTTTCTTCCCATCTGTGGCTTATCTTTTTGTTTTCTTAATGCTAACTTTTGAATAGCAGAAGTTTTAACTTTTTTTGTGATTATTTATTTATTTACTTTTAAACATTTATTTGAGAGAGAGAGAGAGAGAGAGCATGAGCAATGGGAGGGGCAGAGGGAGAGGGAGAGAGATATTCCTAGCAGACCCCCCACTGAGCGCAGAGCCTGACATGGGGCTTGATCCCATAACCTTGAGATCATGACCTGAGCCAAAATCAAGAGTCGGCCGCTCAACTGACTGAGCCACCCAGGCACCCCTTATTTATTTATTTTTGAGTAAATACTACCCCCCATGTGGGGCTTGAACTTATGACTCCAACATCAAGAGTTGCATGCTGTACCAACTGAGCTAGCCAAAAATTTTAAATTTTGACAAAGCCCAATTTATCAATTTTTATCTTTTATGGTTTATATTTTTGTGTCCTAAAAAATCTTTGCCTCCTGTAAAGTCTCAAATTTTTCTCCTATGTTTTCTTCTAGAAGTTTCATACTTTGGGTTTGTACATTTAGGTTTATGTATGAACCATTCTGAGTTAATGGTTTTTGCCTGATATAAGGTTGAGGTTGATTTTTTTTTCCCCAAATGAGTACTGAGTTGTTCAGCACTCCTTGTTTCAAAAACTGTTCTTGTTTTTTATTTCCTTTTGTTTTTCTTGTATTTTCTCTCTGTACTTGTACTTTAATGAGCTACGGGTCTGTTGTCTCCATCTGTTAACAACCCTCCGGACCTACACTGTAAATGAAAATGCTATCATTGGCTTGAGAAATGGTTCTTCACTGTAAGGAATATCAGCACTTACATTTAACCATGGTAATGGTGAAGTTTTGTGGGTGGGAATTCATGCTACCATATTCTCTATGGTTTGTTAGTAACTTGGAACTTTAGAAAGATTTTTTAAAAATCTGAGGTTTAAGTAATAGAATTTGAAGGATGGTGAAAAGTCTCAATCAGTTCCAGGACATGAGGTTCTAGACTCCAAGTAAGCACTTGAGTGAGGTCTCTGTAGCTCGACAGAGCAGAACAGGAAAAAAAAACAAAACAAAAAAACAAAAAACTGCACATATGATTTGGGATTTAAGCTGTCCTGAGGGGGTGGTGCCTGGCGGGCTCGGTTGGTGGAGCATGTGACTCTTGATCTCCGGGTTGTGGCTTCCAGCACCATGTTGGGTGTAAAGATCAGTTAAAAATAACATCTTTTAAAAAAACTAAGTTTTCCTGAGGGAACAGGTAAAAGATATTTGATTGGTGCTTTAATTTTTCTTTTCCTTTCTTTTTTCTTTAAGATTTTATTTATTTGTGGCGGGGGGAAGAGAGAGAGAATATGTGTGAGTGTGGGCAAGGAGCAGAGGGGGAGGGAGAGGGACAAGCAGACTCTGCACTGAGTCAAGCCCCATGCAGGGCTTGATCTCATGACCCTGAGATCATGACCCAAGCGGAAATCAAGAGGCAGATGCATAACCAACTGAGCCACCCAGGTGCCCTGGTGCTTTAATTTTTCTAAGGGAATAGAGGACAGATTTAGAAAAAGTATCATAAGGTTTATTTTTCAAATGTGATGGTAAATTTGGTACATTTTCAAATACTGTGGATATTATCCAGTGGTCTGATTCCAAATTCTTGGAATCAAGATTCCAATATTATGTTGGTCTGATTCCAAATTCTTAAGTATTCATTGACTGTCAATATGCTTCTTTGCACACACACAAACACACATGTTCACAGAGAACCACAGTCAAACTCGTCATCCTTACCCCATTTGCTGCAAAAGATGGTAAGCAGCCGACTATCCCATAAGAGGGGACTGCCTCAATAAGTTATGGTTATGGTACAGTCAGTGGTCATATAATAGAATATGATGCAGATAGCAAATAGATTGTACTAATATAAAAATTACCTATACACATATGTAAGCATTAAATGCTTGTATGTATCTCTGGATCCACTGAAATAAAAGCGGGTATAAAGCTTTTTGTACAAAGGGGGTCACTGTGGTGTTATTTGTAATGATAAATATCAAAGTATAGTAATAAAAGTGTCCACAAATGGGAGGCTAATTAAATAAGCATGGTATGCTCATACCTTGGGATATCCTGCTGATGTTAAAGAGAATGAAGTAGAGGGGCGCCTGGGTGGCTTAGTTGGTTAAGCATCAAACTCTTGATTTTGGCTCAGGTCATGATCTCAGGGTCATGAGATTGGGCCCTGTGTTGGGCTCGGTGCTCCGCCCAGAGTCTGCTTGTCCCTCTCCCTCTGCTCCTCCCCCTGCTTGCTCTCTCGCTCTCTTTCTTTCTAAAATAAATGAATAGATAAAATCTTCAAAATAAAAAAAAGAATGAAGTAGATCTACACGTTATGTTTGGAATAATCTCCAAAAAATGCGAATATGTGAAAACAAGAAGTGGGGAACAAGATAATGTGAAAATTATGCACCTAGGTGTATGTGTGTGTTGCATAATCTGAAAGGATATATTAAAAATGTTAACAAATGATTGGTTTTGGCAAGGAAGATATGGGATCTAGAATTGAGGGAGACTTACTTTCCAGTATATATCCATTTTTTTCTATATGAATTTTGTAACAATGTGCACATCTCACTTTTTCAAATTAAAAAAAATGCCTTCTTCTTCATCTATTACCTAAAATTGAGATCTATTTTTATACTGTGTCAGAAGCTTGTTTGGAAGATAGAAATTAATCATTTCCCTATCTTTGACTCTAACCATGTTGCTAACCTTCCACCAGTCTTCTGATTCTTGATTTGAGAGAGGACAGTTTGGACAAGAGAAGGGAGCAGAAGGGCAAGAAGCAGAGCATAGAGTTAGGAATAGCATCCTAGGGTGACTTGGAAGTTAAGGATATGTGAAAATTAATAAAAGGAAATCTCACTAAGATGGAATTAGGAAGCCAGAAGGGGGAGCTCCCAGGCTCTACCATTGGTGGTCAAATGCAGACCCAACAGGAAGAGACATAACCTTTCAAGTGGATACTCCTTTAGCTCCAACTTTACTACCCGGGCGGGAGGTAGAAAGGTTTTCTCCTCTCCCAGCAGCAGCAGCCCAGCCAATAAGAAACTGTCACAACTCAGCCAATGAAAAGCCACTATACTTTGAACTACCAGTTTACTCCAGTGGACTTTTTGTTTATAACAGCCTTCCCAATTACCCCTTTTCTCAACAAGAGAGCTTTCTTCTTTGCTCTCTGGACCTGTCTTGGTTTTGTAGTAGCTCGCATATCCCAAATCACAGTTCTCTGCTATTCCTGAATAAACCCATTTTTGCTGGTACAATAACTGACAGCTTTATTTTTAAGGTGAATAGATACTACAAGTAGATCCAATGCACCTAGCAATTCCAGACTCATAGGCAACATGCTAAGCCATTCATCCTCACCTGTCTTTGAAGACCCCCAAGAGTATTGGGTGTAATTTAGCTTAGTGGTTATTGAACCTAGCCTTAATCAGAATTACCTGGGGTGCTTTAAAATATCCTGTTTTTAAATCATAGATATAACCTACATACAGTTTTTTTTTTTTTAAAAATTGAAGAGTATAGAAGAGAAAGAAAAGTTTCATGTTTAATGGCTAGTTTCCAGTCTCCAGAGGTAACCACTTTATTTCTAGTCTCGAGTTTTTCTGATGATTAATACTGTTGGTCTAAATAATATGCTTCTATTTCTGTTTCTTATTTTATCAATTTTAGAAAGGATTTTTTGACTCTCAAAAAGATGATTTAGCATACTTATGCCACCACCTTTACCTACTTCTGATTGTCCCAAAATTTAATTAGTTATATTTTTACGATATTCCGGGCATTTGGGGGGTTACTTCTATAATGTTGAATCCTATACTTTAATTTTTATTGTTGGATCCATTCATTCTAGACAAAAGTATCAGAGATACTTTCCCACACTCTCCCTCCTCCCACTGCTTCTGACTTCTGTCACCTGTAATATTATGTGTACATTATTAAGCTTATAACAATTACGGCATAGGTTCTCATCTAAGCCCCACCACTTGTTACCTATGTAATCTTGGGTAAATTATTGAACATCTCTGTGCCCTCAGTTTCGTCGAATGTTAACTGGAGATGATATAGTAGTATCTACTTCATAGGGTTGCTGTAAGACTAAATTTTATTGAAATCGAAATAAATATTTCAAAGTACCTAACGTAGTATATGGTACACAGTAAGTGCTTTTTAAGTGTTAAGCTAGAACATAGAACAGCAAAAGTCAAAGTAAAATGAGATCTATTTTACAATTCAAATTAAATCCTCAGCGTGGTATATCTATAGCTTGATTAAAAAAAAATGAGCTAAAATGCAAAAGACATGAAAAGACATTTCACCAAGGAGGATTTATAGGTGGCAAATAGGCATATGAAAATATGTTCAATATTACTAGTTATTGCAGAAATGAATGAAAACCACAATGAGATATCAGTATATATCTATCAGAAGAGCTAAAATTAGTGAGAATAACAAATGCTGGTGAAGATGTGGTGAAACTTGATCATTCATACGTTGCTGGTGGAAATGCCAAATGGTACAGCCACTCTGGAAAAAGAGTTTGGCAGTTTCTTTAAAAAATTAAATATGCAAGCACTGTACAACCTAGCAGTTGTACTGCTGGGAGAAATGAAGTTTGAAGTTCACACAAGGGGCGCCTGGGTGGTTCAGTGGGTTAAGCCTCTGCCTTCGGCTCAGATCATGATCTCAGGGTCCTGGGATCGAACCCCGTATCAGGCTCTCTGCTCGATGGGGAGCCTGCTTCCCCCTCTCTCTCTGCCTGCCTCTCTGCCTACTTGTGATCTCTCTCTCTCTCTGTCGAATAAATAAATAAAAAATCTTTTAAAAAATGAAGTTCACACAAAAATACGTATGCAAGCATTCTGAGTGGCTTTGTTAGTAATAGCTTTATTCATAAGCTGGAAACAACCCAGATGTCCTTTGACAGGTGAATGGCTAAACAAAATGTGGTACAGCCATATGAAGAATTACTGCTCAGCAATAAAAAGGCAGAAACTATTGATGTAGGCAACAACCTGGTTAGATTGCCAGAGAATTATGTTGAGAGGAAAAAGCCAATCCCAAAAGGTTGAAGACTGTCTGATCATATTTATGTTATTTGCATAGATTCTTGGAATCGTAAAATTCTAGAAATTGAACTGTTTATTGGTCACCATGGATTAAGGAGGGGAAGGGGTGGGAAGGAAGAGAGTGTGGCTATGAAAAGGAAAATAAGGGATCCTTGTGATGGAACTCTTCTGCATCTTGATTGTATCAGTGTCAATATTCTGATTTTGATATTGTTTTATATTTTTGCAAAATGCTGTTGGGAGAAACTGAGTAAAGGGTACATTGGATCTCCATATTGTTTCTCACAACTGCCTGGGAACTTTACTTGAAAATAAAAAGTTTAACTAAAGAACCGAACAAACAGCTTTCCCAATATTAACTCCATGTAAATATTATTCACAGCAGGATCAAGTAATGTGTTTGGACCTACAGAGAAAATAAATGTAATCATAGGGCTGTAAGAAAGTGCTGCTGGTAGGAGAACATTTCAAATGTCAAAGCCAAATGGATTATCTTTTCTTATGCTCCTTCAATGCCTCAAATGATGCCACATTTTAGCATGCTTCCTATTAGAACTAGAATCATCATACAGCTTTTTGTTCTCAGAGTTCGTAATTGTATTCCATTGTCAATCAAAAGCACACAAAAATAGCTTCTGGTTTCTTAGTGATATAGGGCGATTATAGAATTTGCATCCATCTTAAGGATATTCACTGAACCCTTTGACTTCTTGTTCTAATTGCGACCTAATGCTTTCTTGGTCAGCTTAGAAGTTGTCATCTTGGGATTCCTTTAATGCTTTAAAATACAAATTCCCAGGCACCATCGCAGACCGATTTAATTGGAGTTTCTTTGGGTGAGGTATGTCTGGGCTACGTGTGTTTTTAAAAAACTACCCCACCAGGCGATTTTGCTGATCCGATTTGAGAATTCATCTAGCTAATCCTGAGAGTCCTATAACTGATATTAGTAATAGTAACAATAGACACTGTTTTCTGAGCATTTGCTATGAGCATTGTTTTAAGAGTCAATGCATGGTCCTATTTAATCTTTACACAAACCTATGAAATATGTACTATTATTATCCCTGTTTTAGGGAAAACTCAGTATCAGAGAAGTTGAATCATACCACTTTTCAGGCTCCAGAGCCAGGTTGAGAACCCAGGTTTGTCTGGCAATAAAATTTTGGATTTTAACCAACAAACGATTTTTACAAACTAATTTTTTTTACAACAAACTAATTTAAAAATAGATAGACTCAAGAGCCTCATGGAAAACATCTAGAGGTAAAATAAGTTGGTGTTGGAGCACAGGTAAAAGGACTGTGTATTGTCAACTAATTTTACAGCTGAAACCTGGCATCTTTTAATCAGTTAATTCAGCAAGGTCATTCTTGTGAGATACTGTAAGTATGAATAAGGGACCATGGATCAAATTGGAAGCCTTTTAGCAATTTCTTTTTGATTCTGATTATTTTGGATGGTATAGAAACAATTCCACAAACCCTATCAATAAGCATCTTAAACGTTTTCCCATATAAGCATCTTTAACAAAAGTTGTAGCTATGGGTTATCTGTGACTTTTTCCTCACATTTTCTTTGGCTTGCATAGATGGATAATTGGAGTTAGCTGTACTAACTTGTCAGCATTTGAAATAGAATACCTAATTCAGTAGTTAGGAGAAGAAAGAATAGACTCCAAATGGCTTGATCACTTGGTAGCTAATACTGGAATCATATATTTGCCCACTGTGGAGATGGACTCTTAACTTTTACAAATAACAAATATGACTCAAATCCATTCACATTTCGGAAGCATGCCCTAGTAGCTCTTAATATTCTGATATAGACCGATCTCCAAGATCTCTCATGTTAAAAAACAAAATAGTGTATATAGTATGCCACTATTTATATAAAAAAGAGGGGGCACGTATTAGTATTGGGTGATCGATACAGTAAAGTCTCTGAAAGGATACAGAAGAAGAAAACAAAAGAAACATGCTCTAGTAATGGGCACAAAAATAATGTTTAAAATCTAAATTTAAGTTGTTAACAGAATGTGGAAAATCACTACACACACACATAATAGAATAGTGAATTTTGTGCTACATTAGACCACTGTATGCTTTCATACTGTATTGGTTGTTTTTCTTCTGTAATTTAAAAACCCAAACCAACTCTGCTAATTAAGCTCTCCCTGGCCAAGAGCTCACTTGGATCCTTGACAGTCCCTAGTTAAAGCTTAGTTTGTAGTTTTTGACAGCAAACCAAGACCCTCTTGTTTGCTTCAGAAAAACTGGCTGGTTTTAGTCCCTGGCGTTATTTTAGCAGTACCCTCATTCCAGCAAGTCACCAATTCTCTTGACTATGACTTAGAATTGTGCCAGAATTTTCTTGGTGGTTTTTTTTGTTTGTTTGTTTGAGACAGGTAGCAGTAGTAGTAGGAGTGATGACATTATTGTTAGCTTGGTTTTAATTTGTGACAAATTGTCTTGGACACAGGAATAAGGTGGTATATTGAGATGATAAAGCAAGGGCAAAGGCAACGTAATCAAATTTACTTGAACTAATGCATGTGGTTTTGGCATTTATCTTAATTCTTTTATTTATTACTCCTTAATTACTCCATAACTCAGAAGGTTAAAACCACCACAGACAAGTGACATTTTATGAAATGAATTGTTTAAAATGTACTTTTTGTGATAAGGGCACTCGATGTGAATAGTATTTAGTTTTGTTTTGTTTTTTTACAATCTTACTTATTTTTGTTGACATGTTTGGAAATAGGTAAAAAGTCTGAGTGAGAAAATTTCAGTACTTTTATTACTCAATGCACCTCATCTCTCTTTATGTGACTCCTTACCAGAAAAGAAATGGCCTCAGAATTTCCACCTGCCTGATATTACATTTGTAAAAGTCTTATAGTACTTTGATTTCCTAAGTGTATTACCCAAAGGAACTGATTTTTATAGCCCACGCCCCTTACGGAGCCCAAAACTAAGCTCACAGGGAAACCACAAACCTTGAAAAAAATTAGAAATATTCCTTATCTCCCCTCTGTGGGCTCCTGGTGTCACTTAACCAAAACTCCTCAGTCTGTGACCTTGAGAAACCTAGAGGCGAAGTAGGAGGAGCAGAGTATTGAAGGTCATCTGGTCCACCACCACCCAAAAAGGGGAGCAAAAATTCATCATAACAGGTAAGTGTTTTTATAATTATGGCAGATGGTGATTGAAGCAAAGGCAATTCAAAAGGGGAGACATGAGAAAGCAATAATTTTGAATGTTTGACATTTGTTTTGAAACTACCTTACTACCCTATACCCTTTACCATCTGTCTGTTATCCCTCCCAACACCCACCTCTGTCTTCCCACAGGGCTCCATTGTCTGCAGTTCCTGTTTCTCAGGGGCGGAGCTGTGGGAGGCAGCCATGGGTGCCATAATAGGCACCTGCGGCCAGCACAATGGGCTGTGGGTGCTTGTGGGAGAGACAGATTGATGTATTGTGCATGGGGGAGGAGGGCTGTCACTTGAATCCATGTGAACCCAGGCTTTAGGGGCAAGGGAGATTGACAGCTTTTGTAGGTTGCATTTCTTTTTCAAAGCTTGGCTTTAATAGACAGTAAGTTTGGGGCCCCAGGCTTTCACTCCCATAATTCTAACAGGGCAATCACGAGCATTCAGCATTTCTTTTTACCCCCCTTGTTACGCATTAAATGATTTCAGTAAAGGAATGTGCAGCATTAATTAGAATTTGTTAGCAGATACCAAGGGGAAAAGTTTCTTCACAACAACTATAGGAGGTGTCATTTGTACAAAGACTTTTTTGTTTTCTTTCCCCATTACATTATCACTGCAATATGTAAGGTAGTGATTCTTTTCATTTAAATTAAGTGGAAAGCTACTAAATCTTGTTTTATTCTCCAAAAAGAATAAGGTCCTTAACACTTATCTTTTAACTTCTTTCATTTCCTAAGGTTGGTGTTTACTTTTGCTTTCAGTCCGACCCATTTACTGATCTGTGTGGTTGTGTATCCAGTTCTGTGTACCATTTAGCTCTTACAATTACAGGCAGCCCACTACTGATATATAAGGATTGTCTCAGGTGAAAATAGCTACCAATAATACTGAAAATCATTGACACACTAGGGCCCTTTTTGGTAATGGTGCACTGAGAAATGTAAAAAAATTAGATTCCCCTCGGTTTGTGTCCTAACTTATTTTCTAAAACTGTTTCTCCCTAGTTGATATTTAACCTTAGCTATGACATCAAATTTATGGAAGAATGAGGCAGCAGCCAAGGAATATTTTTTCCCATAGAAAACTCATTGCTAAACCATGGCAGTACAGTATTTTTAAACATCAAAATCCTGCTCACCCCACCTCAAACACACACACAGAGCATCATTTCCTAGTTAAAATGATCTTAGGGTTTTTTTGGTTTTATATTGTTTCTATTTTCTATTCTGATTTTTTATTCCTGACGTTTTAGACTTTTATGGGAACAAAATTAATCTCAGAGAGGAGATCTTGTAAATGTACTCTTTGCTACCCAAAGAACTGAGAAAACATTAAAAATGTTGGCCGTGATTTTTCTAACATCTCTCCCATATAAAATCATTTTCTCTATGGAGGGAATTGGAGGCTAATTGAATTAGATTTTTTCCCATTCATTGTTTTATTTAAATGTGTTAAGGGCAATAGTGAAAAATATTAGAAGTCTACCATTATTTCTCAGAGAGAACATATTCCCACACACTTGTCTGGCTCTGTCTATTATAATAATTTGGTGCAATGGTTTTAAAAGTAGTGGGGTGATAATAATTAGGGTGTGCGACACAGAAATTTCAATGCTGGATTCAACATTTCACCATGCAGGGCATGAAAATTGCCGACTGGGGCTAGTCAGCTCTAAGTACTAATTAACTAATTAATCAGGTGCTGAGACCAACTGAATGGAGGATACCAGCCAGACAACTCAAGCCCAAGCAGAGGGTTGTGCTCTTTCAAAGACAGTGCCGTCTTTCTTCTTGGTTTTTAACCCAATCAGAAATGAGGGGAGAAAATAGGATATCGTGTCCTACTGTCAGTCATTTCAGCCCAAGCTTTTTCCGTAGAGAAAATAAACTAAAAACATGTGCCTCTGATAATAACTGTGGGCACTGTGTGCAGAGCAACCCCCAAAGCTCTGGCAGACTCAGTATCTCCTTGGCCATGAACTATTTCAGGGCTGGTGTATGTGGGTGTGTGGGGGAGGAAGGGGATCTGCCTTCCTGGAGTTTTCTACAATATATTTTTTGAACACTGGAGAATGAGAAATGTATTTCTCCTTTTGGGCTGATCTTAGGTCTTTTGCCCCATCCCTCGTTTATGTAAATGAGAAGAGTCCAATTACACATATGGAAAAAGGGTTTAATGAATCGTGAAAAAGCCTGGTTTGCAGAGAAAGGGCACAATCCCCTTTCTTCTTCTTCTTCTTCTTCTCTTTTAGATTTAACTTAGAAACATGTATTTCTTTTAAGGAAGATGATAAAGCTTAATGATTAGATCATTTTATTTTATATACTAATTTTCATGTTTGGGAATTATTAAACAGATTTTGTTAGAAGATTTCGCTTCCTTTATTTTTGTAAGGTTCTACAGAGACCTGGCTAGTATTGTCTACAACCAAAACTGTGAAATTCTAACTTTTTTCCTAAATTTAAAAAACTATTACATGTTAGTTCCTCCCATTTTTTATGTTATTCTTAGCTCAGTGATAATTTTTCTTCTCTTAACACAGTTTTCTCTGGAACTGTCTGCACCGAAAAAGAATTGCATCATGACAGGAGAGGAGGGTTATTACCGAACCCAAGGAAAAGACTTTAGTACCACATAGGTTTAGCTTAATTTTGGTATTATCATGATGTTTTGCCTAGCTATAATTTTTAGGGTGTTGAATTAGGTAAGCCCCCCCCCCTTTTCTAAAGACAGTGAATTTTTACACTAGAGCAAAGAATACTGTGTTTGGGATTTCATTTTCCTATTTTCTCTCCCCTTACTTCTTCATCTTGGAATTTTCAGTAGTTGAGGGGAGACCACAGAGAACCCCCAACCCATTTTTTTTAAATGACAAAAACCTTGCAAGGATACTGAGGGGAAAAAATCATTACCATGTCTGACATGACTCTTAGATTTGGTAAGTATGCAACTAGCCTAGAAGAGGTGCTTTGCAGCGACAGCAGGAAAGTTCTAAATCACGGCTCTAAGTGCTTTCCAGAGACTTAATCTGGCAACCTCATTTGGCACTTGGGGAAACTGAGGTCCAGGAAACGGGGTGGGGGTGGGGGAAGAAGGGGACAGAGTTATAGGATTTTTTTTTCCTCTACAAAATACTGCGTCGCTTAGCGGAAAACACTTTTCTTGGGTACCTACTGTGTAGAGGGCATTGCTGGGACTCAGACTGCCTGCCTATTCGCGGGGGTCAAGCTCCTTCCACTCTACCCACCCCACACCGCCCCACACCGCCCCACACCGCCCCACACCGCCACCCCCGGCCTTCCCGGATCGGCGCCCTGGATGTGATCGACACCATGAAGTTGCCCCATAATCCTCTCTGGCAACATAGGATGTAAAATTTGATCAGCTCATTGGATGAAGCCGACAAGTCTCAAAAAATGTGTGAAAAGAGGGCCAAGTGGTAGGCAAGCGCCGCGTTGAAGCAGCGCTCCAGCCGGTCCCCCTCCGAGTTCTTGGTGCGGCAGCCGCGGCGGAGCGGGGGGCTGGGGCCGAGCCGCGGGACCGTGGCTGTGGCGGCGGCGGCGGCGGCTGCGGGGAGGCCGCGGCGCCGTGCGGGGCGGGGAGGGGGGGCGCCCAGGAGCGGACGGCGGGGCCGGAAGGGGGCAGCAAGGCGGCGCCGGCGGCTGCGGAGTTATCTCCGCGGCGTAGCTGGGGGCCGGGCCGGGCCGGGCCGGGCCGGGCGGGGCGGGGCGGGGCGTGCACCAGGGCCGCGGGCGGCGCGCGCCGGAACAGTTGGCCTCAGGGCCCCGCCGCCCGCGCGACCGCCCGCCGGCGCACGCGGAGGAGGCGGCGGCGGCGGCGGCGGCCGCAGAAGGAGGAGGGGAACGCGGAGCAGGAGGTGAGGTGGAGGTGGAGGAGCAAGAGGAGGCGGAGGAGGCGGCGGCGGTGGAGGAGCCGAGCGGCCAGGAGGAGGAGGATGGGGGAGCAGCCGAAGGAGGGCGAGGCCGAGGTGGCGGAGCACTGGTTTTCCAAGTGGGAACGCCAGTGCCTGGCCGAGGCCGAGCAGGGGGAGCAGCTGCCCCCCGAGCTGCAGGAGGAGGCGGCCGCGGAGGCAGCCGGGCTCAAGAGCGAGCGGCAGAGGCTGTGGCACCTCTTCCAGATCTCTGCCACCGCCGTGGCCCAGCTCTACAAGGATGCCGGGTGCCAACAGCCAGAACTGTCCATGTGGGACCCCTTCCAGAATGCGGCCATGGCCGTGACCAGTCTGTACAAAGAGAGCGGCGATGCCCACCAACGAAGTTTTGACCTGGGCGTCCAGGTCGGCTACCAGCGTCGCATCAGAGATGTCCTGGAGTGGGTGAAGAAGGGCCGGAGCACCATCCTCCGCGAAGACCTGATTAGCTTCCTGTGTGGCAAGGTGCCCCCCGCACCTCCACCGTCGCGCACCCCCAGGACGCCGCCGAAGCTGTCCGTCGCGGCCGCCGGCCAGGCCGCAGCCACCGGGGCCGGTTCGTCCGTAGACGTCGACCTGCAGCCCTTCCATGAGGCCATCGCCCTGCATGGCCTCAGCGGTGCCATGGCGAGCATCAGCGTGAGATCTGGCGCACCCGGCTCCCCGCCTCAAGCCAGCGGCGTGGCCACCAATGGCGTCAGCACCAGTGGCCCTGGCGGTGGACGCCGAAAAAGTAGCTTCCTGGAGGACGACTTGAACCCCTTCAACTCAGAAGAACCGGCCCTCCGCCTGGACAGTGGGGGGACCCGCAAGCGCACCTCGGCCCAGTGCGGGGATAGTGTCACAGACTCCCCCACCCACAAGCGCAACCGAATGGTCTGAACCTCGCCGTTGGCCACCAGCCGCCATGTTACTTGAGAGCTAACTTGACCTTCCACATGCTTGTCGAAAAGGATGCTCGAGACCATCGTTTTCTTCTCAAAGTTAAACAAAGATTTCTGTCGTTTGCCATACAGAAACTTTTAAAGTATTCTAGAAGAGGCCTCGTATGACTCTGACTTTCCCGAAAATGTAATTCTAGCAGAGAACGAGTGTTATGTAGTAGTTAGCAAGATCAGCAAAAGCAGAAGTATCTGGTCAAAAGCGGGAGCCTGGTTTATCTTGTTCACGGTTAATATTCCTTAGCACTTAGCACAGTTGCTGGTGCTCAATAAATGTTTGTTGAATGAAAAATGTGACCTTATTTAAAATTCTTAAAGGGGAAAGACGAACAGGTGTTTACTTGGTTATAGGATACTTTTATCCTCTATTATTTGGTTATTTGCTTTAACCATTTTTTGCTAGTTCAGTTACATTTTGTCAAAATGTGAAACTTGACATCTTGGTGAAATCTGGAATTTTCTGTTTTTGCTCCACTTTACCATGCACCTAACTTGTACAAAGTGTGCAAGTAATACATATTAAGCTGTAAGGTGTTTTTTTTCTTTAAATAGTTGGTTGTTATGGTGATTATGTCATGGTGTGAAGGGGTGCTATAATGGTTGGGCAAGTAATACTTGATATTGAGTCCATTCAGTGCTCTTTAGGAAAATCAAGCCAACAATGGAGATCCTGAGATCAAAGATGGTGTTCCTGGTGGCCCAGTGGTGCGCCTTTAACTGAGGAATGGAAAAGGTTCCTTTTCCTGCGGTTATATCTTTTTGGTGATCTCTGTTTTGAATTGGAAGACGGAGTAGTCAGAACGAACTGGATTTTATTTAAGGATACAGCATGATATAACTAAAAGGGCATGAGCTTTCTATTAAAAAAAGACCGACAGTAAAATCCCAGTCCCACAGCTTCACTGCATGATTTTGGGGAAATCACTTAAGGTCTCTTGACCTCGGTTTTTCATCTGTAAAATGGAACTCTGTGTCTCCTAAAGTAGTCACGAGGATAAGATGATATCCGTAATTTAAGTATCGAGCCCAGTGCTTAAACACCTAAGGGTGCTCAATAAATATTCTCCTTTCTCTGTAAGTAAAGGTCAGCAACACATTAAAATCCACTGTATTTTAGAAAAAGCAGGAAAACAGATCAATTTAGAAATCAGAAAGTAGAGTCTCTGTGTTTGAACAGGAAACTGGCAGTTGAAACTTGCCTAAATATCCCAGGTCTTGTATTACAAGTGTGTTCAGCTTATGAGTACTCAGAATAGTCACTGTGCATATTAGGGCAGCCTTGGAGTTCCTGAAATTGCCCGAGCGGTACACCTTACCGCTGGAGTTGTGAAAGATCTGCCTCCTCTGGCCTGAAAAAAATATAAGAAGGGAGATAAGAATGGAAAGGATTTGGAAATGAAAGTCTTAGGGACACCTAAAAGGCCAAAGTGGTTCTGAATAGGGGTGGGTGAGGCAAAGGTGGTGGCAGTGAAGTTATGGAAGGGGTGGGAGGAAGCTAAAACATACATAGCTCCCTCAGGCTCTTCTAAAACAAGCATATAAAATATTGTAGATAGATGAGTAATACCTTGACTTTTAGGTTCATATCAGAAAGTTGTTTCTGGTTTCATTAGCGTGGCCTTTGGAATAGATTTGTAATCAACTAATGCGTTAAAATAATACAGCAAAATAAAGTGAATTCCCAGATAGAATAAAAACTTCCTGTTGAGGCAGTCTGCCCGTACTTACTGAGGCACTGTGCTAGGTCCTGAGAAGGGATGTTACAAACAAACAAACCAAAAACAGTCTTTGTCCTCAAGCGGCACATCCTACTTGGAAGGTAAGTTAATGTAGTGAAAAAAAGCACTTCTAATTGTAGGAAAAGCACCTAAGGACTGTGTGAAAGAATTCAGAGGACGAAGGTCATCCTTGCCAAGAGGGTCCCAGCTTCTGGAGGAAGTAGCATTTGAACTGGGCTCAGAAAAATGTGTAGAAAGAGAAGGCACAGGGGATACTAGCAGGAGAAGACTCTCTGACAAAGTCTGAGAAGGAGGGAACGTGTGTTCAGGGCATCACAGGAGCTAGGTAGGGGAGGCAGAGGCCAAAGTATATTTGAAGGTCTCAAATGCCTGGCACAGCCCTCTAGATTCTATCCTAGGGCAGGAGATGATACCGCCCCCTTCAGGAAGATAGGGTGCCTGGATGTCCAGCAGGGATGTCCCTAGAGGATGTTCTTACTGGGGACATTGCCTTTTGGTTAATCAGGCTTGTGGAGATGTTTACCTTGACAGGACTTCCTCTGGGAAGCCTTTGCCTACTCATACCCTCCCACACATCAAACCGTACCTGGTCGGAGACACCTCTAGGGTGTATTTTGCACTGCTTCTTGAAGACTGAGAAAGCCTTTAATTCCAGCTGCAGAATCTCTTGGAGGGCTAGTATTGAAGAAACAAAATACTCGTGACTTCCTTTCCGTCATTTCTGCAGCTTGTGTCCCAGAGCTGTCCTCCAGTGCAATCACTGGGGCATTAGGGGCTGCAGGACTGACCGAGCAACCACAGTAAATTCTTTTTAAGATTTTATTTATTTATTTGACAGGTAGAGATCACAAGTAGGCAGAGAGGCAGGCAGAGAGAGAGGGGGAAGCAGGCTCCCCTCTGAACAGAGAGCCCGATGCGGGGCTCCATCCCAGGACCCTGAGATCATGACCTGAGCTGCAGGCAGAGGCCCCAACCCACAGTAAATTTAACAGGTAGGTATGGAGAGTGGTAAGAGGGCATGTCAGTATGAGGGAAGGAACCTCATTTGTCTTGTTTTCTTCTGTAATTCCCAGTGCCTAGCACAGCGCCTGATCCGTATGGGTACACCGGAAATATTTATTAAATGAGTGATGAATAAGCCCCATCCAGACTCAGGCTTAGCTATTTACTTTCTCTCTTACTGTTTGCTTACTGCCCAGGAAGGGCACCTGAAGCCCATGCTCTAATTTCTAGATGATTTCTCCCTTGCACACCTTTACCCTTATTCCTATCAGATTCAGCTTTTTGAAAAGTGGTCAGTCTCATGACCACCTAACTTGGGAGTGTCCTGAGATGCTTATGAAGGTAGCAGCTCCAGGCGAGTTAAAAATCTCAGTAGAAAGGTCCCTGAAGTGACCTGCTTTCAGGAGGAGGCCTCAGTGATTGTGATG
This sequence comes from Mellivora capensis, assembly GCA_004024625.1. Lineage (NCBI taxonomy): Eukaryota > Metazoa > Chordata > Mammalia > Carnivora > Mustelidae > Mellivora > Mellivora capensis. The sequence continues at coordinate 21,982 of PISX010007661.1, read as the reverse complement.
CCCAGTGAAGTCTGAAGCCCCATGCCCCTATTGTGAGATTTGTGACTGAGTCTTGGAGCTAATTTCTATGTATGTATACATGTATGTATGTTTCCCGTATTGAAGGGCCTAAGAAGTGGCTGTTGAGACAGTCACCAATTGTGTGACCTTTTTTTTTTTTAAAAAAGGATTTTATTTATTTATTTGACCGACAGAGATCACAAGTAGGCAGAGAGGCAGGCGGGGGTGGGGGTGGGGGGAAGCAGGTTCCCCGCTGAGCAGAGAGCCCGATGCAGGGCTCTATCCCAGGACCCTGAGATCATGACCTGAGCTGAAGGCAGAGGCTTAACCCACTGAGCCACCCAGGCACCCCAGCAATCCTGTGACCTTAACATGTGATGCTGCTGGCATCCCACCTTCCATGATAGCATGGCTGAAGAACCACAGAGAAGTCTGAAACCCAAGGGATCCCATTGTGAGATTTGTGATCGATTCAGGGAGCTAATTTAAAATTGATTATTTGTGGTGAAATTTCTGTGCGGTCTTAAAAAAAAAGTGATTTTCTCCATTTGTACTTATTATCTTTATCATCACTTTCCATCTCTCTCTTTTTTTTTTTTTGAAGTTTATTTAAGTAATCTCTACACCCAACGTGGGGCTCAAACTCACAACCCGGAGATCAAGATGCTCTTCTGACCGAGCCAGCCAGGTACCCCTCACTTTGCATATCTCATAGATTTTCCTTCTAGTAGTATAGATGAGAAAAGTGAGTTGAAAACTTGTCATTAAATGAAATTTCTTCATTTGTGTCCTTTTATAGGAAACTGAGAAAAGGCTCTGATTTCCTAACTTCTAGCTGACTACTTTATCCATTAGACCACTGCTTGCTAATCAAAATTCTTTATGAGCTGAGAGTTAGGAAACATTGTCGTGAGATCATGTTGTCTTTATGAAATGACTGAATAGGGTTAGTTGTTGATCAGCCTGGGCCTTCGTGGAGGTTTATAAACTTCCTCTAGTACTGTATGCATGGTGGGATCCTTCCTAAGTTCAGAGCCAAGAGGGACCTTAAAGATCATCTAGGGCAGGGTAAACTATTCAGTTTACAGATGGGACAAGTGACCTCACCTGGGAGGGCTACAGTGACTCACTGGTGAGACTAATACTGCATACCAGGTTCCAGTCCATTGTTCACTGTGCCTCCCTGAGTTATATTGTGTATGACCTTTAAATTACTGTGCTGGTGATGAGTGGGGCTAGAAAACTTGTATCACGCAGCTACGCTGGCACAGCAAGCATACTGTCTTTACTGTGTTGTGTTTCTTTGCGAGAAGCTGTTGGCCTCGTGCATTCAGGGAATACAGGTCGTCCATCCCTTGCCACCAGCGTACTCCAGCCACCAGCCAAACTAGACTACTCGAAGTTTCCTTTCTATCATCTCTGGCCTCTGGCCTTTCTAATTTCCATACCTTCCCCTCCCTTCCAAGTTGGGGTTAAAGTTCCTTCCCCAAAGTTCTCATTTTGGACTCATCACAGAACGTGTCAGTTTGTGTCTGTCCACCCCACTAGACTGTAAACCATTAAGTCTCCTCCCAATGGGGTCTTTTCCCTAGGGAAGTGTGTACACATCTCTGTTACTGCATGTGTAGGTTAAAGAGACATATTCAAGGGGCGCCTGGGTGGCTCAGTGGGTTAAAGCTTCTGCCTTCGGCTCGGATCATCGTCCCAGGGTCCTGGGACGAAGCCCCCGCATCGGGCTCTCTGCTCAGCAGGGAGCCTGCTTCCTCCTCTCTCTCTGCCTGCCTCTCTGCCTACTTGTGATCTCTGTCTGTCAGATAAATAAATAAATAAATAAATAAATAAATAAATATGGGACGCCTGGGTGGCTCAGTTGGTTAAGCAGCTGCCTTCGGCTCAGGTCATGATCCCAGCGTCCTGGGATCGAGTCCCACATCATGCTCCTTGCTCGGCAGGGAGCCTCCTTCTCCCTCTGCCTCTGCCTGCCACTCTGTCTGCCTGTGCTTGCTTGCTCTCCCTCTCTCTCTGACAAATAAATAAATTTAATAAATAAATAAATAAATAAATATCTTTTAAAAAAGACATATTCAACATTACATCATACTTTTATATATTTTTAAATGTTTTTCTTATATATATATATTTTAAAGATTTTTGTTTATCTGCTTGACAGACAGAGATCACAAGTAGGCAGAGAGGCAGGCAGAGGGGAGGGGGAAGCAGGCTCCCCGCTGAGCAGAGAGCCCGATGCGGGGCTCGATCCCAGGACCCTGAGACCATGACCTGAGCCGAAGGCAGAGGCTTAACCCACTGAGCCACCCAGGTGCCCTATACTTTTATATTTTTTAACGAAAGAATTATTTTTGTCATAAAATTATGCTGAGGGAAGGAAAGCTCAAAATAAAACTTCGGAGGAGCAGTTTTATTCTATGGGACATTTAATGCGCTTCCTCCAAGAAGTACAGTCTGTAATAACGAGTGATCCACATTCCTCCTCATTTGCAGATATGATTGCGGCGTCTTGGGTGTCAGTGGCAAGCCCATGGGATTTAGGTTGAAGTTTTGACTTTCCCAATAAGTGACTTGGAGCAAGTCAGCCCTTTTTTGCCTATGGTATATGAAATAAAGAAGTTAGTTATGCTAGATGATCTTTAAGGTGTCCACAAGCTCTGGCACGTTCTGATCTGTGATTTAATTTCCATAGGCAGTGGTAGGGGTTACCTTCTTTCTATGATATTCTCATTTTGATAATCTGGTGTCTGACTAGCTGATCTCTGTGAGCCCCTTGAAGCAAGGACTCCCAGGCTTACCTCTTTTGGTTCCATCTTCCCCAGCAGGTCAAGAATTTAAAAAAAAATTGAATGCTTAAGGGACTTTTTTTATAGGCAGATGTCCCCTTATTCAGGCGCTATTCTGTTTCAAAAATAATAAGTTGAGCAGTACAGTGTTAAACAGAGAGGAGTTCATAGACTCAGTGGACGAAAGGAGGGGGGGCTGGAAAGCCACCTAGTTCACATGCCCCAGCTCTGGTGACCTGTGACTTACTGTCTTCATCTTAAACATCTTTTAGCAGAGTCCTAAGCTGCCTTCTTCAGGAGCTACAAGCAGGTCTTTCTGAAAACAATCCTAGATTCCTCAAAACGTAGCCTGGTGTGCTGTTCTCCTTCTGTTGTAATGTAACTGCAGGCAAACGGGCTGTCCATCTCAGTGGAATAATCCTGCATTTTTTTAAAGCTTTTATGTCCAAACCTTGGCTTTAGACATTTAAAACAATCTAATTCTCTCTCTCTTTTTTCTTTTCCAGCCTCTTGGTTGGATATAATACTATTTGTTTCTATGATCCCCAACACTGCCAAAAAACCCCACATATGGTACGTATTATATAGTATGTTTTATATTTACCCTCCTACCCCTAATAGTAATAGAGACCCTGGTTGCAAATTTCTCATTCTTCTCGAAACCCCAGGCTTCCTTGACGCCAGTACCCAATTTCGCGTTTAAGTGTGAATATCTTAAATTGGAATCTTATGGGAAAGTTGGGGGAAACGTTAGATCATTAAGAAAATCATGTGCTGAACCACGTGGGAGCCTCTTAAATACAACTTTGGTGGTCATGACCCTGACCAGAAGGGGAAGCCTGTGATGTCACCCCTTTCCCGAGTCCCAGTTTCACGGATAGTATCTCTGAATGGAATTGTCTGAGGGAGATTGTTCCTTGTGAAAAGTTCACATGATGGAGTTTGAAGAGCTTGTTTCACTCGGAGCCCAGCAGGACAGAGTGGTTTGGAATGCAGCATTCACAGTGTTCTGTTTGGCTGAAAGCTGTCACAGGGAACAAGTACTTAGCAAACAGCATGAACAAGGATTTGAACTAGAAAACGAGAAGGGCCTTGACAACATGGTAATAGTGGCTTGTCTCCTCAAAAACTGCTCAGTGCTCCACAAGAAGGTAATAAAGAAGACTAGGAAAATACATAAATACATCTGGGTCTCATTCAAAACAGTCCAGTATAAGAGTGTCCTAATTCGGGTAAAGTTTGAACAGAGATTACCGGGTCGCTGTGGCCATCTCTCCTTGACTACAGCTGATTGGATTTTTACCTCTTTTAAGGAAATAGCCTCAGACTAAGTCTGTGCCTACAGGATGCCCACACAACCTGTTGAAAATAGATCAATCAATCAACTGCTTACTTAGTCTGTTTTCACAATGCCAAATGCCTGGGTCGAATGTTTTTCTTTTTATATTTCTCTGAATTACCTGAATAGACTTGTTGATAGTGCTCTTGGCTTTTCAAACGGAATTATGTGTAATTTAACGGGGCTGTTCTTTCAGTATTTACATTCCCTTTGCTTAAAAATTGGTTCTTCCTCTGTCTTTTTTCTTTAAGGGGGATATAATTGACAAATCCAACAGAAAGATATTTAAAGCGTACAATGTCATGATTTGATGTACTTACCCATTGTAAAAGCCCGCCTTCCCAACTAGTTAATTCACGAGTTCTTCCTATTTCTCAAGATCTCTTTTTAATACTCCCAATTTCAGGTGCTGTCTGTGCCTTATAGATGGAGCCTGAGTCTTTGTGGCTGAGGACATGTAGCTACAGCAGGTGGTGTGTGCGACAGTCAAAGGCTCTGTTGCAAGGCTGTCTCCAGGGATGCTGCGGGAGCCCTCCTGCTCAAGGTAAGACATGGATATAAGACAGTACTTATCACGATGAAGGTTATGTTTATACCTACATCCACCCTGAAACGGCTGGGGTTCTAGCAGGGAGCCAGTGGTTGCTATATAAAGGGCCAAGAGAGCACAGTACCCACCCTCAATGCATGTTAATAGACTCGGTGGAGAGCTTTAGCGTTGTGTATGGACATACCCTGGTTCATTGACTTCAGTTTAAAAAGAGATCAAATCCAATTAGACAACCTCTTCCAAATTCAATTCACTTCAACAAACACTGTTAGGATGCCAGGCACTGTGCTACCTCATGCAAAGCGTTTGGATTTTATTTTACCTTTTCAGTTTGTTGTGGCATCATTTCAGCACAAGTTAAGTCGGTAAATATTGAGGTTTTGTTCAGAAGCTTCAAGAATGCCTCTTCTCATTGTAACTCCTGAAAATTGTAGAATTCTCTTCTCTGCTTGGAGGGCCTTCATCTGGAACGCCTGTTCCTTGCCTGGATACAGACTCCGGTATTTCAGAGATGAAGACGTAGTACTTATCAGTGCTTTGTGTCATAGCCCTTTGGTTTTTGGGGTCCTGTTGGTCTCAAGAGGAATTAGTGGATGTGCTGATTAGTAGCATTTAGGTTATTTTAATGATAGATTCTCTTCTGCGGGGGTGGTTTCCAATTTTAGTGCTGTCCAATGGAAATATAATGCAAGCCATGGGGTGCCTGTGAGTGGCTCAGTTGGTTAAGCACCGGACTCTTGATTTCGGCTCGGGTCATGATCTCAGGGTCCTGGGATCGAGCCCCTTGTGGGCCTCCCTGATCAGCAGGGAGTCTGTTTGAGAATTCTCTCCTTCTGCCCCCTGCCAAATAAATAAATCCTTAAAAAAATAAATAATGCGAGCCTCACATGTAATTCTAAATTTTCTGGTAGCCCCATTAAAAAGAATAAAAAGAAAAAGGTGAATTAATTTTAATAATATATTTTATTTTATTTATTTTATTTCATTGAGTGTGTCCAAAATATTTTCATTTAAACATGCAGTCAAATATAAAAATTGCTAACGATATATTTTATATTATTTTTTAAATCTTGTTCTACGTCTTGGAAATTTGGTATGTGTTTTGTATTCACAGGCATTTGCCTTCTCTGGACTTCGGTCTTGGCACATTTTATGTGCTCAGTACGTGCCCGTGGCTAGGAACTCCTGTATTAAGACAACACTGTCCTAAATGGACGTAGCCTCCAAATGGGGTAGAGCTTATGGTAACTCAAGTACACTGACCCCCCTTGAGGGATTCGACAACTATATTCAACTCCATCAAGAATTTGAATCCCTGTTGTCAGATCTGGCCTCATCAGCCACTTCGCTTCGAGAACAGTGACTGTGGTTCTTAGGTTGAGTACTGATTTCTCCCTTTTTCCAAAATGTGCCTACAGTCAGCTATTACTCCACGGACTTGTTTCCTGAATTACAGGATTCAATAAGGAGCGGAACACCTTAAGGCTTGAGATAGATAATTTTATAGTAGAGAGAAAAGGAAATGCTTCCTTAGCGGTAAATGAACGTTCTCACTCGCTTTAACCATCAACAGCAATGACTTGAGGGACTACTGCATGTAAGGCCGCGTGCTAGATGCTGTGAGGGAAATAGTGATGACCAAGACATGGTTCCTGACCTCCGGAGCTCAGATTATACTCCTGCGAGCGAGGCAGTACGCAAGAATTCAAATACACATATGCGTGCACATGTGCACACGCACACCCACACACTAAGACAAACTGTATTTTAGCGAGTGTCCTACTGGAGGCATACCACTTGTATTAGGGGCACAGACTAGGGAGAGTTTAATTCCGACTCAGATTTGGGAGCTGACCATGGAAGAGGTAACTGAACCGAGCCTCAAAGAATCACATATAATCACTCCCAACACATACAGACTCACATTTGGAGTAGGTCCTGGGGCGCCTGGGTGGCTCAGTGGGTTAAGCCTCTGCCTTCAGCTCAGGTCATGATCCTGGGGTCCTGGGATCGAGCCCCGCGTAGCGGGGAGCCTGCTTCCCCCTCTCTCTCTGCCTGCCTCTCTGCCTGCTTGTGATCTCTCTCTCTCTCTCTCTCTGTCAAATAAACAAATAAAATCTTGAAGTAGGTCCTAACAGAGTCAAAATTCCCTGATCACCGGGGGATTTTCTGCATACGTTTTCTGCACTGGGTCAGTCTTCAGTGAAATTATTTTCCATCCTCACAATGTGCCCCTTGGTGCCAGTGTCAGAGACTCCACATGGCCTAAGTTAGCTCCAACCGAATGTGGCTTTTCAGGTGTTACCTGACTACCTTCATTGCCTTCTCAAGCCAGGGCTCCAGCCATAGGGTCTTTGATTAAAATTAATGTTCTTTGAGGTCCGGCTTTCCTGTTCTATAGCTACCGATTTCCATTTCCTTTGTTGGCTTTAGAAGGGGAGTAGGGAGCATTTAATTGTTATGCTTATCAGCTTTATTTGTCAAGCATTTTGCCAAGTTTGTCAAGTTTACCAAGTGTTTTTGCATAGATAATTACATTAGATTCTTTTACTTTCTTTATCTGACACCAGTACAGATAAAAAAAAAAAACTGTGGCCGAGAGAGGTACAGACTTGCCCCCAGTCCTTTGGCTAGTAAGGCAAGTCCATGGCCAGAGTGTCCTCACCTTGCCTTTCCTCTTCCCCAAGACCTATCCTTCAAGGGCTGAGAGATAAGAATATGTAGGCTAGCTAGCTCTCTTTTAAGAAATTTAAGGAACAAAAATCCAACCGCTAACAATAGATAAATCAGAGAGGGATTACTCACATTGTAAAACAGTTATTCCATTGGTTAAAAAAGTGACCTTCTCTGGAGGGGTTAGCATATAATTTCATTTACAAAAATATCTTCTGCCCGATAGCTAAGGAGGGCATTTATTAGATGAAGTAAAGCAAGAATATTTTCTTCATATGTCAGTTTTCTATTTCCAGAAATATGTTTGAACCCGAAACCTCTGAAATCAGCGAAGAATTTCAAATTGAGTAGGGTTTTTTTTTCTTTTTTTCCTGGTAAAACACTCTTTTTCATACTCAACGAGTTTCACAGGATGGAATGCATTTTATTTTCCAAACCGTAAAAGTAAAAAGTAAAAACCATTGCTCTGCCTTTAGGAAATTTCACTTTCTAGTTCCTTGTTTTGGTGAAACCCCCTTCTAGTTCTGTTTTCAATGGTGTTCTGAAGAATCATCAGCCTTAACAATGGCGTGGAAGAATCAGATGTGACATACAATGCAACCAATTAACAAGAAAACCCCAGAAACAGCAAAACCTACTGGCATGGGTCACAACCTTATATATTTCGTATCTTATTACCATTTGATATACATCGAGATGAGGCAAATAAGCAATTTTAATGGGAGAGAAATGAAACTTCGGCTGCATTAACTATTGACCTATAACATAATAAGAAATGTTATTCATTTTCTTCAAAACTGCAATGTTAATGTATGGTTTCCGTTGGAAAAGTAAGATCAGCAGATAACTGCAAGAATTAGGGGAAGAGATGTACTATTAAAGTGCTATATGATTGGATGTTGCTAAATGCAGTACGGCTAAGTAAAAAGAGCCCTCTTCTTAATTGAAAGCATTTTCAAATGATAAAAGGTAGAGTGCTGAGTAAATATTTCTGGGAAGTTTCTGTTCTGACACATGGAGGGTTTGAGTGCTATTTTGACCTCTTATTAGCATTCCCTAGCAACATCCACCTCCCATACTTGGAATTCCTGGAAAGGTTTTAACTGAAATTACAGTATTTTTCTGCCTAAGAAAGGAAAGCAACATATTTAACACAGAAGGGACTGTGAATGTAAGTTAGCTTCAGTCCCAGAGATGTACCCTGTGATGACATCATGCATCTCCACTTTGATTCATATATTGGTTGCTGAAGGAATTTTGTATAGACTGAAAATTGTACACCAAATTGTGCCGGGAAAGGAACTCTGGACCAGGAGCTGAGAGGCTGGGTTGTCAGTCCTAGCTTGCCGTGCCTTCTCAGGACTTTAGTTTCCTCATACGTAAAATGGGGGGAAGGTTGGACTCAGCTATGTCTTTCTTTTTTTCTCTCTAACTTTACTGAGGTATAATTCACAAATAAAATTGTGAGATATTTAAAATGTACAACCTGATGATTTGATGACTGTATACATTGTATATACCTTGAGTTGAATAACACATCCATCACCTTATTTGTATGCCATTATTTTTTATGCAGGAACATTTAAGTTCTACTCTCCTAGCTGATTTCAATTATACAATATGGTGTTATCAACTATAGTCGCCGTGTGTTATCAACTGTAGTGATAATATACAATCTCGTTTTTTTTTTTTTTAGATTTTATTTATTTGACAGAGATCACAAGTAGGCAAGAGAGGCAGGCAGGGAGAGAGAGGAGGAAGCAGGCTCTCTGAGGAGCAGAGAGCCCGATGTGGGGCTCGATCCCAGGACCCTGGGATCATGACCTGAGCCGAAAGCAGAGGTTTTAACCCACTGAGCCACCCAGGCGCCCCTACGATCTCGTTTTTTATCTCTAAATTCTACCTCTTCTTTGCTTCCATGCTCCCACATGCAATATACACTATTTTCCTTGGTCACGTGATTAACAATCCCTCAGGTTCGCAACTGGAGTAAAAGTGCTACTTTGGGGAAACTTGCCATGGTAACTAAACTTCCACTGCGAAAACAGAACCCCAAAAGGGCAACATTTCTGATGTAGTTTTATCTCCCAGATGCCCTTGGACCGTATGGCACTTGCATATATTAGTGATGCAAATCCGGGAGAAGAACAAGACCAAGATGTTATGACCAAGACACTCGATTTGCATTGGAATGCCCCATGCAAACAGCACATCAGAACTCACGAAGTGGCATTAGGCTTGAACTCTTGGAAGGCATGCCAATCTACAAAGAATCCAAACGGCAAATGTTGGGATGAGAGTGGTCCATTGTTCTTCTCTAAATGCAACTTGACACTGAATCTGAAGAGATTGGAAAAAAGTATGAATTTGATCATTTGACTAAAGTCATTTCCCCTCTGTGGACACCCGTGACCTCATCTATAATATGAGGGCATAAAACTTGGCCATAGACCTTCCAACTCTAACATTCTGTCTTTCCGTTTGAATTTTTTTTTTTTTTTTACAGGAGTGGGTTTAACACTTGTATGTTTAACACTTGTATGGAGGGAAAGGAGAAAGCAACTTCTTCTTCTTCTTTTTTTTTTTTTTACTTTTTAAAAAATTTATTTTAAAAATATTTTATTTGTTTATTTATTTGACAGAGAGAGAGATCACAAGCAGGCAGGCAGAGAGGGTGGGGGAAGCAGGCTCTCTGCCGAGCAGACATCCTGATGCGATGCGGGGCTCGATCCCAGGACCCTGAGATCTTGACTTGAGCCAAAGACAGAGGCTTAACCTTCTGAGCCACCCAGCTGTCCCTTCTTTTTTTTTTTAAATAAAAGATTTCACTTATTTGAGAGAGAGCGCACAAGCCAGTGGGGGAGGGAGAGAGGCAGAGGGAAAAGCAGACTCCTGGCTGAGCAGGGAGCACTATGCAGGGCAGGGCTGGTGGGGGCCTCAATGTGGGGGCTTGATGCAGGGGCTCTATCCCAGAACCTTGGGATCATGACCTGAGCTGAATGAAGGCTGACGCTTAATCAAGTGAAGCTACCAGGAGCCTTCGAAGAAAGCAACTTCTGAGTTGAGGGAGAGTTCTGGAAGAATCAGGGTTCAGGGATAGACTTCACTGCCTTTTTTTCCCCACTGTTTGCTGCCCTCTTCCTCTCAGGTTAAAGGACTAACAAAAGTGATGTTATAACACTCTATGTCCCTGTGTGTCAGTGGAGTATTAAGCCAGTAATGAGAAAAGTGAGTACTGACTTATGGACTCCTGGCTTCATTTCTATCTTCCTTTTCGGGCCTCTGGTCATCTCATTGCCATCTTGCAAAGCTGCTGCGAGGATCAAATACATCATCATGTCTCCTAAACACTCATTGTTTGGAGGGCAGGATGGTAGTGACGTGAGGGCAAAGTGAATGCTGCTTTACAGGTTTTATTTATTTAATTTAACTAAATCATACATAAAGCTCATTTTTGCCAGGTACTCTTCTAAGAGTTACAAATATTAACTCATTTAGTTTTTATAACATGGATTATAAATTGGGACCTAATACCATCCCCTATTTTATGGAAGAGGAGGAAATCCCAAGCCATCTGGGGTACCTGGCTGGCTCAGTCAGTGGAGCATGCGACTCTTGATCTTGGGATCGTAAGTTTGAGCCCCATGTTGAGGCTGGAGATTACTAGAAACAAACAAACCGACACCCCCCCCCCAAAAAAAACCCCTACAATCTTTTTTTAAAAGTATTTATTTATTTGACAGAGAGAGGGATCACAAGTAGGCAGAGAGGCAGGGGGAAGCAGGCTCCCTGCTGAGCAGAGAGCCCGATGCGGGGCTCGATCCCAGGACCCTGAGATCATGACCTGAGCCAAAGGCAGAGGCTCAACCCACTGAGCCACCCTGGTGCCCCAAAACCCTACAATCTTTAAAAGCAAAACAAAACTAAACCCCGAGCAGTCTGGCTCCACAATCCATGCTTTTAACCTCTGTGCCCATGGGATGCGGAGTTATCTGGTATAATTCTCCATGTGTCTAACTCTGAAAGTGCAGCAGGTTTTGTGAATAACCCGCAGGCGTCAGCAATTGGACAGCCCCTTGGCCTTCGTGGTCCTGTCAACCTGATTTAGACCTAGATCCCGGGAATGTGACATTTCTCCAATCCTGGGTTTACCACTGTCGAACTCCTTCCACCCTTCACACACCAGGATTTTGTGTTCTCTGATCCCTGTCCTATAGGTTTTCCTAAGTTCTCAGATTGTCTACCGAATAGCAGATGTTCCTATAAGCCTGTTGGTTTATCCAAACAGCCAGGAAACTGAGCAAGGAAAGACAGTCATGTCGATAATAGCTTTTGTTTATTGAACAATTACTACTTGCTGTGCACCGAGATAAACTCTTTGCCTGCGTTATCTCATAATCCTCCCATTAAACTTAGGAGGTGGCTTCTGTTATTATCGTCATATTACAGATGAAAAAAAAACAAAGCTCACACAGGCCGAGTAAGTAACCCAAGATCACACTTTTAAGTACATGGTAGAGCCAGAATTTTGACTTGGGAGATATCTGATCCAAAGCTCTTGGATTTAACTGTTACTTTATGTGCCTCTAGCATTTTTCTGCAGCTCCTTGTCCGTGTTATTATTGACATGCTCCATTCTGCCTCAGTAGGTCTTAATTTTAATACAAGCATACCATTCTCTTATAATATCACAAACTATTTTGGGATTGTAAGGGAGCATTTGCCTTGGCCATAACTGGACATCTTGTGTAATGGATCTTCATTAACTGTCACCTTGTCTCAGAGAAGTTATGAAAAGAGACTGAGAGGCTTTAAGTAGGCCAAGGGGATGAGGGCATGCCATGTACCATGCTCCTATGGGTTTTTTGAAGGCAGAGCTTAGGTCTTCTGGATAGAAAGGATACAAGAATGTCGTGAATAAAATACAGGAATTGTTATTATAGTGGATGGAAACATCTCTAGGGCTTGTGATTATACAATATCCCCCCCTTTTTTTTTCCTGTTTGGAGAATAAATGATTGCTGCTCTCAAATGCAGTTTGGTTTGAAAGCAACTGAGATGGTATTAAAACTATGGATGATGCTAAAATATCCATATGAGAAGGCTAAATTAACCAAGCCATACTTTAAAATCCATTTGACTTTATTAATCTTTGTAACTTAAGTGACACTCCCAATCAGAAGGGATTCTGTATGCCTTGGGTCTGACTCTAATTGCCAGTTAATAAAAATTCCAGTGTATCCTTAATCAGCCAATTAACTGACCTAACAATTATAATAGGGAGAGAAGGTGGGAGGGGTCGAGACTGGGAATAACAAATCCGTCAAGGTAGAGTAGAATTCTTCAGAGGTTAATGGTGGACACCCTTTAAAGTTAAAGGATTTTCTTCTACCTTGATAGGTTCCTGTTTTTCTTTCCTTTCTACCTTCCCTGACATTTGTAATTGTTGGAGCCCCTAATTGGCTGATTAGCTAATTATGAGAAGGGGTGGAGAATGGCTTAAAGATATATAGAATATGTATTTTTAAAAAAAACATGGTTCTTTATTCTCTGAAAAAATATTTATGTAAAAATAGTTCACTAGTTTCTTATTATTATTATTATATGAAATTTAGAACATCTTTTTTTAATCTGTAACTGTTGCCTCCTAATTTATAAATGCCACAGCCTTAATGTGTAGAGTGAGACTGAATATAAGGTGAAAAGTCTGACATTAAGGAAGTGAGTTATTATTTTTATTTGAACGGCTCTTCATAAAAATGTTAAATAACAGTAAAACAGCAAGTATCTTAGTTAAAAGAGTTCATTATTGGAACAAAGAGTGTATTATTGGGACTATTTTTATTTGTATGCTGAAAATTGTAATATGAGAGTCAAGCAACAAGTGTGCATGTAGGTAAAATTTACCATTTTATAAATATTCTCAGAAGTTGATGATAAGAAAAACATTTGAGAATAAAAAGAACTGATTTTTTAAAAATATATTTGCCGAGGGTGCCTGGGTGGCTCAGTGGGTTAAAGCCTCTGCCTTCGGCTCAGGTCATGATCCCAGGGTTCTGGGATAGAGCCCTGCATCGGGCTCTCTGCTCAGCGGGGAGCCTGTTTCCTCCTCTCTCTCTGCCTGACTCTGCCTACTTGTTATCTCTGTCAAATAAATAAATAAAATCTTTAAAAAATATATATATATTTGCCAACAGTAAATTTGGACATCTGCTCAAGGCTCAATCCCAGAGTTGTAAAGAGTTCTTTAAGATTTCTGAATTATATGTAATAATTGAGTACTTTTTATCAATATTCATCTAGACTCTTGTCACTGGCATGGGGAAATAGAGCATTTTGGAATTGGAAGGAACCTTTGAAATCACCTAGTTCTGCCTTCTCATTGAACAGAAGAGGACTCAGAGGTCCAGAGAGGGAGAGGGACTTACCTAAGGTCACAGGAAATTTCTGGCTGAGGTGGGAGCAGGTCTCTGGATTCCCAGTCCTGTGTTCTTTCCTTTCTTCCTATCTTGCCCTTAAAAAAATGATACAGAAGGCCAGAGGGCAAATGTCAACCTCCATATTCTATTAGAGACTGTTTTGATGCAAAATCTGTTGCTCTCTGAGTCTGGTTTCCTTCATTTTTAAATCATTCCTCAATGGCCAACTCAGAAGCCATATGTCTACTTTTATTCTTCTGAGTCCCATCCCTCTTTCACTAATGCATTATTAACATGTCTCTTTTCTGTCTCTGGGGGAAAATAACTGGGTCCTGAATTTGGAAGTGGAAATGACTGTAGGATCTATTCCTTTTAGTCTGATGGATAGGAAGTGCTGCCCTCTCAGTTCTCCCAAGATCCTGCCTAAAAATGATTGTTCAAAATAGTTCTTCTCTAAAGCTGTTATAAACTCCTCTCAGCCCTGCAAGGTATATGTATCTTGACTTTTATTTGTCTTTTTTGTTCGGGGGGGGGGTGGGGAAAGGGTGTTTGTTTTTTTGTTTTCTCAGCTTCTCGTTGTGTTTTGTTTTCAATCTTTAGGCTTTAAAATTTATTTGTGTAGAGACTTCTCTTATTTTTCTTACTGAGGGCTAGTTTCCCTTGAGCTTGTAAATTGCTTGTAAATCAAGATCTGATTAGGAAGTAATATATTCATCTGTAACTCCTGCATAAAAGTTATTCAAGTATTGTGACAAAATAAGTGTTGTTTACTTTATACATTTTCTGCAAATTCTAAAGATTTCGTCTAACTTAAAGGCTCTCATGGAATCTCGGGGATTGTGGCTTGCCCACTGAGAGTATAAAGGCTTGCTAAATTAAGTTGATTTGCCTGTGAAAGAAATGCTTCCATTATTCATGTCAGAAGCCTGTCACATCAAATTGAGGGAGTGGAGAAAACCCTTTTTTATCAACATTTAGAACCAAGAAAAACCAACCATTGAGAGCCTGAATTTCAATTGGGGAAAAAGTCAGGCTGAAAGCAGGGTTCAAAAAAAAAAAAAAAAAAGAGAGAAAGAAGAAAAGGGCTGGGTATTTGTCTAATGTTGAAAATCAGTAGAGGAGATTGATTTAACTTTGGCTGAAACTTTTTATATAGACAGACAGAATGAAACTTCTTAAAGCAGCAAGTAGTACATACAATCTTGGTGTCTTTCATGTGTAAACTTGTCAGAAGTAGTTAAGCTAATTCAAATTTAAATCTCCTTGAATTCCTATTCTTGGATGCTTAATTTGTTTATTTTAAAGGATTTAGGAATGCATTTCTTGGGAGTTACTTTTCAAACGTTGATGAATGTATTTTTTTCAAAGTTCAAGATTATAGGCTCTGGTGTGTGATTAGAAGTTGTATTAATAAGAGAAGGAAGACAGGCTGGTCGAGGACCAGCACCCCCCCTCCCCCGCTCCGTGTTTGTATCAGGTATGTGGGCATTTGTCTCTGTGTAGGATGTATTGTATACATGTACACACACACACACACACACACACAACTTCAAATTGAAAAACAGGTCATTAAGAGACTAACAGAACTTGGAATAGTAATGGGAGGACTATTTCCCAAGACAAAATATCTTCATGCAATTTTAGTTTAGGAGGATTCTCTTGTGTTTGCCAGGATAGTAGATTTTGTTAAATTTTAAGTATTTGAAAAACAATTACTTGATTATATAATGAAATCTGAGCTTCACTGTTTTTTGCAATATTTGATTTCTCTTAGCATATGTATTTCAAATGGTTGCATGCCTCAGTCAAGTCAACCACAAGAACACAGTTTCATATTTTTGCAGCATTAATCCTTACCAACCCTCATTTACCTTGAATATGTTTCTACCATTATTATCCAAGTGATACTCTTCAGATGGCAGTTTTTATCTGATTTACAGAAAACATCTTTTGGGCTACTGAACAATGTGGAACATCATTTTCTATATTCTTTAGATCAATTTTTGCAGCTTTTAACCTAAGTTTTGCACCAAGAAAATTGCTCCAAGAATGAAAAACAGTACATTTTAAACTGTTTGAAGGGATTTCTGCTCCCCCACCACACCCCACCTTTTAAAAAATGAGGCCTGAAATTCTGTTAAAGAATAGTACTGAATCTTTTCTCTCTCTCTCTCTTTTTTTTTTTTTGGTGGGAGGTTCGGCAGCAGTTCAATCTTAAATTGAATTTTATGCTTAATTGATATTTGTGTCTAGTGGAAATAAGAGTTGGTTTGTGGTGTTCCTGTACAGAAGTAATTACTTCTCCGATTGACTGCAAATATGTGCAGGTTGTAGATGGGGAGCAATGAATGAAATAGAGAGGCAATTGTGCTGTGGAGGGCTGGAGAAGACAAGGATTAATGGCGAGCAGAATTGTATTTTGGTGTTCTTTCAGTAACGTTACAATCTCTCTGAGAGTGAATGGGGCAGAGGAGTGGAATGGCGTGGAGGCGGGGCGTGTGGGGGGTTGTGAACTGGTAAAACCAGAGAACCATGTCAAAGGAGGAATTGAATGTCTAACTTATGTGTGTTTACAAAAGTACAAAACAAACAAAACAACAAAACAAAACTTTCTAATTTGACCTGTGCTTTTTTAGATCATGAAACCACCAGAGGTCATTCCTATTGTGCAAAATCCCAGTCCCTACTTGCTGGCTGTTTCCAACCATCAGGATATAGATTATTGTCTGGGGAAGCAATTTTAACGGGTGTATAGCAGGCACCGAGGATGGCACTTGTGAACTCTTTAAGGTTTAAATTTTCTTCCCTCATGAGATGTAATCATTTTTAGGCAATTTTCAAATGCTGATAGGGTTTTTTTTTAATGAATGAAATTTGAATTATATAGAGTCATACAGTGATAGCTTGTTAGAACTGGGAGACCTTTAGGCACTGGAGAGGGTTAACCAAACTTACAGATGGGAAAACTGGAAACTCAGAGGGGAAGAGGGACAGTTAGCATCAGAACCTTGTTTTTCTCATCCCCGGGCCAGTGAAATTCTCACTAGTTTGCGTGACTGATGGCTGCAGTTTTCCTCCACTTGTCGAACGATATGGAGATGGACCATATTAAATAAAAGTTAAAGGCCTCTGCAACCCTGAACCCCAGAGATAACCATTCACAGCTAAGTGTATTTCTTCTGCACTTCTCTACCCGGTACAAATATAAATGTCATTATTTTACCTTGTATTTTTTCACATTTTCTTGCTTGTTTCATAGATATATTTTTGATATCTAATATGCAATCTGTAATATATAATTTGCTGCATGTGATCCTGTAGATTTTCCAATGTATATTACTTTTAATCAACATTATTATAAAATTAATACATATACATTATCAAAGCATACATACATTGCAAAAAAAACCCCATGCAACAGAATCACATGCAACAGAAAATGAAACTCTACACCTTTTCCTGCTTTATAATCCTATTCCCCTAAGTTCCCACTGTTATGTAGTGTATACCCTTCAAACTCTAATCACAACATGCATACACTTGACTGGAATTAGGCTTTTTATAGTACTCTGTAACTTTATTTTTCCACCAATAACATCTCATGGACATTTTTTTATATGAGCACAGATAAATCCTTCTCCTTTTTAAGGGTTCCATAAAATTGAACTGAATCGATTCTGATAAAATTGGGTATCTTTTTGTTTCTTGATATTTTGTCGGTTTCTTCTGTGAACTCCCTGGTTTTTTTTTTTGTTATTTTAAAATTAATATGTAGAAGCTTTTTGAATTGTATGGATAGTAACTGTCATAAACACTGCAAATATTTACTCCCATTTGTCATTTTTTTCCACCTTTGTTTCTGGTGTCTTTTTATTTTCTATACAAAAGTTTTAAATTTTTATGTAAGCAGAGCTGTTAGGTTTTTCCTTGTTATTCCCTGGCCTTGATGTCAAGCAAAGAAAGACCTTCCAATCCATGATTAAAAACGAAATACAAAAAGACTCTCCTTTCTTCTAATACTTGAGTGGTTTTACGTTTTTACACACTTAAATAGGCAAGGCGCACAGTGATAATGGTAGATCTCCTTTTCTCATCACACACACAAACACATGCACCACACACGCAAACACGTGCGCCACACACACACAGAGGTAACTATGGGAGATGAGGGATATGTTAGTTGAATTGTGGTCATTATTTCACACCCACACCGAATGCATGTATCCAAACATCATATTGCACACCCTAAATATATGCAACGTTTGTCAAAAATAAAAAAAAATAGCATGGGTATTGAAGTAGGAAAATCTATGTTTGAGTCATTGCTCTATTAATTTCTGGCTATGTAAATTTTGATCATTTTTCTTCTTTGTTCCTTGATTTCTCCATCTTTAAAAAGAGTTTAAAAATAGAATAATTCCGAGTATTAAAATAAAGTTAATGATTGTAAAGAGCCTACCTAGCCCAATGCCTGGCACATGGTAAGTCCGCAATAAATTATAGCTATTATTCTTATTTAAGATTGTGGTAAATCTGTAATTTATTTTGTGTATAATTTGGAAAAAAATAGAATTCTGAGTGGAATTACATTAAGCATATAAATGATCTCTGGAGACAAACATCTTTACAAAATTGAGTCCCCCATGCAAGATTTAGGTCTTATTTTCATGTACTTTAAAAAAATTTTATCATGGGGCGCCTGGGTGGCTCAGTGGGTTAAAGCCTCTGCTTTCGGCTCGGGTCATAATCCCAGGGTCCTGAGATCGAGCCCCACATCGGGCTCTCTGCTCCGTGGAGAGCCTGCTTCCTCCTCTCTCTCCCTGCCTGCCTCTCTGCCTGCTTGTAATCTCTGTCTGTCAAATAAATAGATAAAATCTTAAAAAAAAAAAAAGACTGTGCCAGGCAATTTCAGGAAAGGTAAGAAATAAATAAATAAAATAATAATTAAAAATTTGTTATCACTTTCTTAGTATGGGTCTTATACTTTTCTTGTTATCTCTTTTTTTCCTGGCTATTTCATAATTTTTATTGTTATTGAGAATGAGAGTAATTTTTATTGATATTGTGAATGAGATTTTTTTCTTTTCATTATAGCTCCCAACAGGTTATTGGCATAACTAATGTGCACTGTTTTTATGCATAGCTTATGATGGGCCACTTTACTGAACCCTTTATTTATTTTATTTTTTTTAAAGATTTTATTTATTTATTTGACAGACAGAGATCACAAGTAGGCAGAGAGGCAGGCAGGGGTGGGGGTTGTGGAGGGGAAGCAGGCTTCCCGCTGAGCAAAGAGCCCGATGCGGGGCTCATTCCCAGGACCCTGGGATCATGACCCAAGCCGAAGGCAGAGGCCCAACCCACTGAGCCACCCAGGTGCCCCTGAACCCTTTATTAATTCTAATAGGTTATTTTCTTGAGGACAGTTGTATCATGTGTTCTCCCTTTTAAACATTTATTATTCATTTCCTTTTATTGTCTGATTGCATCAGATAAAAGATTGAGAACAATATGGAGCCAGTGACATCCTTGTCTTGGTTTCAATTTTAATTTTTATTGAGCATTGACTTTTATCATGATATTGCATTGGTTTGTAATATGTACTTTAAAAAAAAAAGATTTTATTTATTTGACAGAGATCACAAGTAGGTAGAGAGGCAGGCAGAGAGAGAGGAGGAAGCAGGCTCCCACCGAGCAGAGAGCCCGATGCAGGGCTTGATCCCAGGACCCTGGGATCATGACCTGAGCTGAAGGCAGAGGCTTAACCCACTGAGCCACCCAGGCACCCCTTTCATACCTACTTTTGTATTGATAAAGGGGTTTCTATTCTTACGTTTCTCAGGTTTTATTTTTTTTTTAAAGATTTTATTTATTTGACAGAGAGACGGTGAGAGAGAGAACAAAAGCAGGGGAAGTAGGAGAGGGAGAAGCAGGCAGGCTTCTTGCTGAGCAGGGAGCCCAATGCCGGGCTTGACCCCAGGACCCTGGGATCTTGACCTGAGCCAAAGGCAAACACTTAATGACTGAGCCACCCAGGCACCCCAGCTGTTGAAATTTATTACATACCTTTTTAGCACATAATGGATGACCTTTTAATTTTATTTATTTATTTTTCTTTTTAGAAAATTTTTAAAAGTTTTTTTTTAATTTGAGAGAGAGAGAGAGAGAACTTGAGCGGCAGGTGGGGTGGGAGAGGGGAGGCAAAGGGGCAAGCAGACTCCCCGCTGAGCCCAGAGCCCCATGTGGAACAGGATCCCAGGACCCTGAGATCATGAACTGAGGTGAAATCAAGAGTCGGATGCTTAACTGATTGAGCCATCCAGGCGCCCCCTGACCTTTTTATTTAAAAAAAAAATCTCGGGGCGCCTGGGTGGCTTAGTGGGTTAAAGCCTCTGCCTTTGGCTCAGGTCATGATCCCGGGGTCCTGGGATCGAGCCCCACATCGGGCTCTCTACTCGGCAGGGAGCCTGCTTCCCCCCTCTCACTCTGCCTGCCTCTCTGCCTACTTGTGATGTCTGTCTGTCAAATAAATAAATAAAATCTTTTAAAAAATCTCATTAACAAGTTAATGTAATGAACTTAACTTATATTGAACCATTTTTACATTCCTAAATTAAAACCTACTTGGTTATAGTGCATTGTTCTCTTATTGCATTGCTGGTTTTGATTTACTAATAATTAGGATATATGCGTCTAAATTTCTAAGTGAGACTGAATTTGTAGTATATTCATCAGGTGTTAGTACAAGTGTTACAGAATCTTCCAAATTTATCGAATAAACTTTTTCTGCAATCTGGAATAACTGAAATAACACAACATTTACCTATTTCCCAAGCATTTGAAGAATAGGAAGTTTAAAACAATTTTTTGGTGATAGATGTTTGATATACTTTTTGAATTCTTCTGTGGTCTTTGTCCTACTTACAGTGTTTGTTGCTTAAGTCAATTTTGCAAATTTATGGTTGCCCAGAAAATGGTCCATTTTATCTAGTTTTCAATGGCATAAAATTATGCATACCATTTTCTTTTAAATTGAAGAGTCTCTTCTGCATCCGCTTTATCATTTCTTCTAATACATAGCTTTGTTTTGTTTATCTGGTCACTTAGCTTTTCTAAAGGAAGCCATTGATTTTACTGATCATATCTACTTTTATGTTTTTAAAATAATGTATTAATTTCTGTTTAATTTAAATTGATTTCTTCACCATACTTTGTTTTGGCTTCCTAATTCACTTTTCTGGCTAATTTTTAGTTGAATATGTTGCTTATGTATTTTCAGTGTTTCTTCTTTAACAGTAGAATAGTTTAAGGCTCTGGGTTTTCCTCTGAGCATGATTTTCATTGTGTCTTACAGGTTTTGATCCTTTACTATAGTCTTCATGCTGTCTGTAATTCAGTTTTGATTTCCTCTGGATGGTTAAAAATTCACACCTACTTTTTTATTATTAATTTCTTGTGTTATTTTTTAAATTGTGGTCAGGCAATAGGGCATGTAAAACTTTAGAGTTTTTACGTGTTCTTTGAGGCTGATTAAAGTGTTCTAAGTGTTCTGTTTTTTTCAGAAATGTTCCAAGAACATTTAAGGAAACACATTGTCTTCAGGATATAAAATTCTTTCTATACTGATTAAAAATAAGCTTACCCAATGTATTATTTAAACCTTTATTTATTACATATTTACTTGATGTTATAAAATTCTAAGAGAGAGCTCTTAAAATTTCCGATATGATTATAGGTTTATGAATTATCTATGTGTTTCTAATATCTTCTTTTAAATTTTATCCTTAATTATTATAAAAATCTCTTTAAGTCTCATTTAATCCTTTTGGCTTTATAGTCAACTTTGAGATTAATATGGCCCCCTGTGTCCATTTTATTTGCTTTGCCTGGTATATGTTTTCCCATATTTTATTTTTATTTTATTTATTATTTTTTTATAGAGGGAGGGAGGGGCAGAGGGAGAAGAAGAGAGACATTCTTTTTTTTAATAATTTATTATTATTATTATTTTTATAAACATATTTTTATCCCCAGGGGTACATGTCTGTGAATCACCAGGTTTACACACTTCACAGCACTAACCATAGCACATACCCTCCCCAATGTCCATTACCCCACCCCCCTTTCCCGACCCCCTCCCCCCAGCAACCCTCAGTTTGTTTTGTGAGATTAAGAGTCACTTATGGTTTGTCTCCCTCCCAATCCC